>JAMKCH010021937.1:0-34879 GCA_023653785.1 Ophioderma brevispina | reverse complement strand
CGTAGACCACCCTCCCCTAGGGTACGTTCCAAGCAATCTGGGAGTAGACACACAGAGTCCTCACAGAATAAAAAGGATCCATCGCAAGGGGCGTCAGGGCCGCCTTCTGAGCGCTCCGGCTCAGGCAAGTCGGACGACGATCATTCGGCGCCCCCTAGTGTTGTGTCGCAGGATAGTAATGAATCCGGGGGGAGTACAGCACCGGAATACACGGGTTTGTGGGACATTGAATTATTTCTCTACTGCATGGTCATTGTCATAGCATGCCATCTCTAAGCTTGTCTAACAAAAATTGCACAAGGAGCATGAGCCCGGTTAATAGGTCAATGCACTTTTTCAAGCTTGATCACCACTGCACGAGAGTTAAAAATAGTAAAGCACATTTTGTAGATTTTTAAGTTCATATTTTTCCACCTTTCTCATTTTCATTTTGTTGCCTCATTATTTCAGCATATGCCAATTTTTAGCTTTCGTTTTTCAGCATTTTTGTTTTATTTGTTTTGCCTGCATTGTGTAAGCATTTGTTTAAAAATAAATTTTTCTTGAAACTTTACTCTTCTCTTTAAAGTTCTGGAAAAACCTTTTGCTTTTTAATTTTTATTTTATTTGCATCAAATTAAATATTTACGTGATCTCATTTAGGATTTTGAATGTTCATTTTTAATATATTCCATCAGAATGTTATATTTTAAATTTTTGCATTCTTCTTAATAAATAACATTGTTCCAAACAGGAATATTGGAGAAAGTTTTGGTCTGTTTTTCAGTATCTTGTAAATTTTGCTGCTTTTATAGATTTGATTTCTTCAATTCTAGTTACTAGTTTGAAGCTGTTGTTATTTTGATATTGCTTTCAAAATAATTTAAACGCATGAATTAAAATGATAGTGCATGCTGTTGTGTGTGACGTAAGGTTTAAGTGATGTGAAAGTACTTGCATGTGCATGAATAATTAGCATTTTAAAACTCTTTTAATATGTCGATTTATGAGTAAAAATATTTTCAAAGTTTGCTTCTATTTTATTGGGGCCCACCAGCTATAGCTGGCAGGACACTTAGCAATCCGTTGTGCGTGTGTATGGATGTATGTAGGTGTGTTGGTGTGCTTGTCAAAAAATGGTTCAGTTTTTTTTTTAAATTGACTCAATTGAAACAGTTTAACTCAATTGAACCAAACTTTCTGTCATAGGTGCACAATGGGATCCCTCATATGTTGATGAGGTCAAAGGTGATGTTGAAAGGTCAAAGGTCATGTGAGGTCAAGTTGAAAAAATGGGCTAAAAATGTAAATAAAATTGATCTAATTGAAAACTGATAGTTCATTGGAACCAAACTTTGTCATAGGTGCACCATGCGATCCCTCATCATGTTGATGAGATCAAAGGTCACCTGCCAGGGTCAAAGGTCATGGGGCGGCCCACAGCTTATATTCTTTGAATATAGCGAGCGCGAAAGCCGAGAAAACGCGAAATCTAGTTATGTAAAATTGGTTTTTTATTTAGTTAGAAAATTACTGTAATTTGTTAATGCCATGAGTGGTTTTTATACTCTGTTCCAAAATAAGTTAAGGTGGGTCCCATAGCTGACTCAAGAGTGATAAAATAGTAATGCAAAATAATTTTGTAAATAGGGCTTGTTAGAATAAAAACAATTTTGGAAAACAAATGATATGGATGTGTTGAAGCATATCGCATGATTTATGACGGTTTAGCTGTTCAGATATGTAAAAAATCATAAAATTCAGCATTTTTCATATTTTTTACATTTTGAATTTTATTTGAAAACCCTACATCCTATTTCTATTTTCTTTGCAGATATGAAAGTTGGTTTGTACCTTTACATGAGTTCCCTGCTGCGGGTATCAATAGTTAAATTCATATTTAAGGATATGGCATTTTTTAGGGGAAAAACCCATATATGAGTTATGAACCCATTTTCACAATCCCGAGCAGGGGAAATAATGGAACAAAGATACTTCCAGACTTTCATTTAATCTGCAAAGGAGGAAATGGGAAATAGGAGTTTGTTTGTAGTGTTGTAGGGCTTTGGAAATTGAAAATTTCAATATGTTAAAAAATTGAAAAAACTGCTATGTGTTGATTTTCACATATCTGACGGCTAATAAAAAACCATATTGAAATCATGCAATTGTTTAAACGAACACATCATTTGTTTTCATTTCTTTTACTATTACCATCTATTGACAAAAATGTTTTTTCATTCATATTTAATCACTCTTGAGCCATCTTTGGGACCCACCTTAATGCCACATCAATTATTTTCAATTAGAACTGATAAATGCATGAGTTGTTTATTATTATCAGTTCAAAATAATAAGTTAGTGCCACTTAAAGAGTTCAATTTGTACTTAAATCTTTGTGATTTTAGGGTGTATAGTGATTTGCAAGAAGAATTTTGTTTCAGTTTGTGGCATAGAGTGATAGTCTGACAGTGAATATTTAGATACACACCTAGATTCTTCAAAGGAGTACCTAAGTATCACTCAAGTAGCCATATAGTACCTACCAGTATGGGTACCATATTGCAGGCCATTAAAGTAAGGGAATTCATCTACCTAGGTACATGGGGAGTCCTAATCACGGTGTAACCGAACTGGAGTACATTTGAAGATACTCTCATGCAAATGAGCACTAACCTCCACGGGATTCTTTTAGTAATTCTATCAATTTATTGAACATTTTGGTATACTCGATTCATGCTGATATGCCCATTCCGTACAGTTTGGACCAAGTCAATTGTGTCTGATAGGAGTGATACTGTGCTTCTACAGCAAAGTAGGTTCTCTCTCTAATAAGTTGGCCATCGGCTAATTATACATTTTGATGGTCCACCTGTACTATAATACCAATGGCTCTTTGTATTGCCCAATGAATCTTGGATTTCACTTGGATTTTCCACATCATTGAATTTAATCACCTTGGGATGAATGCTTTGGGGAGCATATCAGATGAATCAAGTATAATATGTTCTAGCTTTTTATACAAATGAAAAGGTGTTTATAGGGGTTTTGGTGATGCTTATTCCACTAATTAAGCTTAAAAATAATGAGGTGAGCAAAAACAGCTATATTTGGCATCCTCTACAGGGAAAAATTGTGTTCACTAGGCATCTGGTAATAGGTATACTAAAACAATGGAGTTGTGCCATTTTTGAGAACATGCATTGATGGGAAATAGTGATGTCACACGGCAGGCAAATATAGAAGTGGCTGATAGTTATGTGATCAAAAGTTAGGGTCCAGGCTTTATAAACTATGTGAAATAAGAAATGTGCAATTTATAGTTCCCATCAAAATTCCTTTTCTGAAATAGGCATTTACATACGTGCATGTAGAGTTGCTGCATTTCCTTTGCGCATTGTCGTGGTTCTGTCTGGTGGGAATGCAGGCGTAGATTTCATGCAGAGAAAAGGAATTATGTAGTTGTAGGAAGGACTTAACCTAAAAATACCAGGCACTTATCTGTTAATAAACAAGTCATGTACCCTATTCACATTGATAGGAAGAAAGTATTTAAAGATATTAAAACTAGGAGTATGAGTTGCGAATATTCAGTGTAAAATTGGACATTGTAATGAAGCATTTGATCCATGTATGTCTCCAGTAGTGATGATACAGTGTACTTAAAGTAATAACAGCACATTTTTTGAAGAGTGCCTCAATTAAAAAATTTGATATTTTTGCACATTTATGATGGTAATAGTCTAGGAAACTACACCTGCAAATTGTACTTAACGGCAGAGCTGGAAATGCTATAGCGGAGCGGCCGAGCCTTGAAAAGTGCTCTAGTTTTCGAGTTACCCCTCCTCACCGTATAACAAAACACAACCACCTTTATTTGAAGGATAAATATATAAGATTTAAGAAAATGATGGTTGTGGTTGAAATATTTGGTGGCAGGGATGATTTCTATGCCGAAAAATGAAATTTGGGCTGCAAGTTAAGCGAAATTATTATTTTTTAAGGAAAAAATATTACAATCTTATTTTTATGGTATCCTTTTTGTTAATGATATTGGTTTTATACATTGCATAAAGGGTTCAGGTAATACTCGTTGTGGTGACATGTGATAAAAAGGATGCTTTTTTGAGGAAAAAAAGGTGATTTTGGGGCTAAAATTCTAGACCCTTTATATATTGTATAAAACAAATCTATAACATAAATGTCAGAGATTGATAGTATTGCATGATGATTAAAATGTGTTTTGCTAAGAATTAATAAATCTTGATATTCTTAAGTTGTTAGCTCAAAAACGTGATTTTTTGACCCAAAAAACACCCCTGCCACCAAAGTTTTTGACCACAACCATCATTTTTTTAATTATTTATTACTATCTTTCGAATAGAAGTGTTTGCGTTTTGTTGTACCGAGGGGAGGGGTTGACGACAATTTTGCAGTCCAACCGCTCCACTACTAAGTTATGTCCGTCCTTGATGAAATAGTGCCACCTCAAGAAAATGACCTCTAACTTGACTTGCCTGAATCAACAAAACAACTAATGGATGAGCGTAGACACAAACATGGCGCTATTTCCCGGCTATTTTAAATTGGAAGGCCGTTTCCAACAGCTGTTGAATTATTATCGGAGATCTCCAATATTAATCATTCCAATTACTAAATTCCTTCGTTTGTAACACATAGGCATTTCCGAGCTTAAAAATTCACAAGTATAGTTTACTAGCCAGTTACCAATGCAACCATGTAAAAATCTCAAAATTTTTGGAAAATTGTGCTATTATTGCTTTAATTCTTGGAAGAGCAAGTGGAAACAAGTAGTTGAATAAGGGTGTTGTGTTTAAAATTTCTGGCACTATTGTACTTCTATTTTTGGTATTAAACTTTGTACTTGTACCTTTAGTATTAAACAACTTTCAATAGCAGATATACAAAACTTGTTTTATAGATGCAGAATCAAGTCTTTCATGCCAGAATGTGGTATATTTGATTTGCAGGTCCTAAGCTGTATGTGAAGCCAGCAAGCAAGTCCAATCGTCACATCATTACCAATGCTATTGCACACTGTGTGCTAGCGGGAACAGTCAACCAGGGTTCAAAAGATAAAGTATTACAGGTTAGTGAATTGTTACAGGGTATTTTGGGTGAAAATAATGACTTGAACATCAAAAGTGCAACAAGAGATTTCACATAAAAAAATAGAAAGTCTTGATTTTGGCAATGTAAAGTTTTCTATCAAAAATATCCCCATCTGAAAGGATTAAGCTGAGAAATGTTTCTTGGTAAATAAATTGTGAAATTTCTATTTTCCAATTGGAGCAAGTACGCAATTCAGCCTGTTTTATATTGAAATATGAGCAAATCAAAATCAACTTTTTTAAGACATTTCTGTAGCCAACTACAATGTTAGAAATCTGTTCAGTGTCAAATCAAAATGAAATTACTACATATGACACTATATATGGGTGCCTTAAAATTTCTCAATTCACCTTTCAACATATGTTATTACGTACCCTGTGGGAGACCATGAATTAGAGAATAAAAGATGAGATTTTTTATTTTGGCCATCTTAGACGGTGTCATAATAGACGGGCATCCACAAAATGCTCACCCATTATGACAAAATTTGAGTTGGGCAAAACAAAAAATGTTCATCTTTTATTCTCATTCTTATTTAGAAGTGTGTAATTCTTGCTTTTTGTCGGCATCATTTTTGTTCAAAAATTTTGTTACATACTTTTTTTTGGCTTACGAAGTAAGTCTATAAGAGAGTGCTGGGTGATAGATCAATATGTTCATCAAACTTTATTTCCCATTACTCCACAGTATGAAAACAAAACAGTTATATGGAGGAGTTAAAAAAAAAAAAAAAAAAAAACGATCACCGCAAAAAAGGTGGTAGCGTTATTTTTCTTGTTAGATCTAGGGCAATTTCCCCCCAAAACAAAACGGGTCCGCACCGTGATTGAAGAAATATACAGAATATAAACTAGGAGTATGAGTTGCGAATATTCAGTGTAAACTTGGGGCATTGTATAAGCATTTTGATCCATGTATGTCTCCATAGTGATGATACCGTGGGGTAACTTAGAACAGTAATAACAGCACATTTTTGAAGCAGTGCCCCAATTTTGAGATTTTTAAGAAATTTTAAATTTTTGCACATTTTATATGGTAATAGTCGCGGAAACACAACCGCAAGTGTACTTAACGGCAGACCCACGCTGGAAATCTATAGGCGAGGGCGGCCGAGCCTGAAAGTGCTCTAGAGTTGTCGATTACCCCCCTCACCGTATAACACAACACAACACCTTATTTGAAGATAAATATCTAAATTAAGAAAATGTGGGTTGGTTGAAATATTTGGTGGCAGGGAATGATTTCTCGCCGAAAAAATTGAACTTTGGCTGCAAGTGAGCAAATATTATTTTTTTAGGCAAAAAATATTACAATCTTTATTTGTTTAGTGGTATCCTTGTTGTTAAGAATTTAGGTTTTAACATTGCATAAAGGGTTCAGGTACTACTCGTTGTGGTGACATTGTGATAAAAGGATGCTTTTTTTTGGGAAGAAACGGGATTTTGGGGCTAAAATCTAGACCCTTTATATAGTGTATAAAACAAATCTATAACATAATGATCAAGAGTGATAAGTATTGCATCTGATTAAATGTGTTGTGCTAAGAAATTATAAATCTTGTATTCTTTTTGTTAGCTCACAAAACGTGATTTTTATTGACCCAAAAACCCCCCTGCCACCAAAGTTTTTTGACCACAACCATCATTTTTTTTTAATTTTTATTACTATCTTTCCGACTGAAGTGTTGCCGTTTTGTTGTTACCCGGGGGAGGGGATGACGACAATTTTGCAGTCCAACCGCTCCACTACTAACTTTATGTCCGTCCTTGATGACATAGGCCAACCTCAAGAATGACCTCTAACTTGTGACCTTGCCTGAGATCAACAAACAACTAATGGGATAGCGAAGACACCAACATGGTTTGGGTGGCCGCTATTCCTTCCTTCCCATCCTGATTTTAATTGGAAGGCGTTCCACAGCTTTATTATTTCGGAATTGCGGTCCGAATATTATTGTCATTAATGACTCATGTCCATCGTTTGTAACACATATGCATTCTCCGAGCCTTAAAAATTCACAAGTATAGTTTACTATCCAGATTTACCTCCAATGCAACCATGTAAATCTCAAAATTTTTGGAAAATGGGGCTAATTATTGCTTTTAATTCTTGGAAAGCAGTGGACACAATGGTATTGAATAAGGGGTGTGTGTTTAAAATTTCTGGCACTATCGTAAAAACAAACTTCTATTTTTGTATTAAACCTTTGTGTATTATAACCTTAGTATTACACAACTTTCAACTAGCAGTATACAACCTTGTTTTATATAATAATTCAGACAAGTCTTTCAATGCCAGCAGTGTGGTATATTTGATTTGCAGGTCCCTAAGGTATGTGAAGCAACAAGCCAGTCCAAACAATCGTCACATCATTACCAATGCTATTGCACACTGTGTGCTAGCGGGAAACATCAACCAGGGTCAAAAGATAAAGTATACAGGTTGTGAATTGTTACGGGTTATTTTGGGTTGAAAATAATGAACTTGAACTCAAAAGTTTCACAGAGATTCACATAAAAAATATAAGTCTGGATTTTTGGCAATGTAAAGTGTTTTCTATCAAAATATCCCCATCATCTGAGGATTCAAGCCTGAGAATGTTTCTTGGTAAATAAATTGTGAAATTTCTATTTATCCAATTTGTGCAAGTACGCAATTCACCTGTTTTATATTGAATATGAGCAAATCAAATCACTTTGTTTTAATACATGCTGTACCAACACCATGTTTAGAAATCTGTTCATTGGTCACGTCAAAATGAAAATAGCTACATATGACACTATATAATGGGTGCCCTCAAGATTTCTCAATGCACCTTTCTCATTAACATATGTTATTACGTACCCTGTGGGAGACCATGATTAAGCTAAAAAGATGAGATTTTTTATTGTTGGCCATCTTAACGTGTCATAATACGACGGCATCCACAAAATGCTCACCCATATGACAAAATAATGTTGAGTTGGGCAAAACAAAAAATTTCATCTTTATTCTCATTCTTATTTCGAAGTGTGTAATTCTGCTTTTTGCGGTCATCATTTTTTGTTCAAAAATTTTGTTACATACTTTTTTTTTATTCATTTAAATATTCCAACCCCTCTTGAAAACAAATGTTTCAATCCAAGGAGCTAATCAGTTCATTGTGTGGTGATGGTCAAACTGCGCGTATAAATGCCACGAACCAGTATAAGGGCCTCATTTACATTAACGCTGTTAAAACTAGTGTACACATGTAATTGCTGCACGCATTGTCCATCTATTACCCAGTACTGGATGGGTTGGAGCTTGTCTAAACCAATTTCATTTTCTTGTATTCCATGACCCACCTGCCCACTGAATAGAATTAAGAATAAAATACTAATAATAGCAGAGATTTTATATAGCGCCTAATGCTATTGGCCTCGAAGCGCTTTCTAACAAATGGCCGCTGATCACTTTGGCCCGACCATACATAAACCATTTAGCATCATTTCACAAGGGATCCAAGCGATAGGGATCAGCACTTTTCCTTATCAGCAAACTTACATAGAGATAACCATCGCAGCCTGGACCACTCCCAAATAGCGCATGGTCAACGGGACAAACCCCAGCGGTTATTTCTTGTCCAGGGAAAATTTCACAAGATAGCTGAATCTCACAGGGGCTCGAACGCACGCCTAATACGATGGATGAGCATACACTGGAGTCGACGCTATACCTCATTGAGCTAACTTGTCCGCTAACGTATAGTTTCACCAGACCATCACAGTGGTCAGGGACATTTCCATTCTGTAAATAAAGGCGCCATTCTGATCTGGGTTTGGTCAAATTGGGGGGGGGAGTTTACTTACCGAATAGATTTGAGAGCAATTATGTTAAGACGAATTTCCTGTTCCCCAATGCTTTCTTTTTCTTTTCAGGATGTACAAAAGTCTACTCAAGCATTTTGTAATACTCTTCAGAAATACAGGCCTCCAGTTTCCGTGGTTTATAATGGCTAACTCACCCTAACCTCTGATTAATTCCCAAAATTATGGCAACACAGGACCTAGGCATGTAACTCCAAAAATGATAGAGGGTTTAGACAGTAAGTATGGCTGATTTATCAACCTATATATGTTTTCACATGAAGTGCAAGTTTGTATCTTAGGCCGATATCCGACTATTAAAGTGACAGGAGATATTTTTATTTGAGGATACAAATTCTCTAAATTAGCAACCTGGATTGATTGTCGCCATGCTATCAAAAACCTTTCCGAATTTATTGTGTCCTCAAACAATTGCAGAAGTCGACACTTACAGTCCTTAATTCTGTCTGACCATAATACTGTGGGTGCCCGTATGTGCTGATGTGGTCCGTGTTTTCAAAGGATAAGTTCGAATAAAGGTTTCTCATTCGAGAAGTTAAGTCCAATTGCTCCAGAAATTGGGTCATAGATGCCCCATGTGATGAGGTCACATGGTCACATCCAAAGGTCAAAAAGGTCATATGAGGTCAAGTTATAAAATGGCCTGAAAATATCAAATTGGCTTCATTTGAGAAGTACAAGTCCTTAAGCTGCAGAACTTGGATTATCGATGTCCCTTGGGTACCTTCATAACATAATGAGGTCAAAGGTCACATACCAAAGTCATGAGATAAAGTTATAAAATGGGTTAAAACATCAAATTGGCCTCATTCAAGAAGAAAAGGTCCACTTGCTACAGGACTTGGGACATGTATGCCCCTTGGAGACCTTTATATGGTAATGTGGTCAAGTGTCACATACCAAGGTCAAACGGCAGCTGAGGTCCAGTTAATGGGCTGAGAACATCAAATTGGCATTTTTTAAAGGTTGAAGTCCAATTGCAACCAAACTTAGGCCTTACATGCAGTAGGGAACATTCATATGATAATAAGGTCCAGGGTCAATTGCAAAGGTCAAAGGTCCTCTGAGGTCAAGTTATAAAAGAGAAGTGAGGGAAAGGTGGGCTGCAAAAGCAGGCGACACTTGTCGGACAAACAAGTACAAAAGAAAACCGCAAACCTTGTTTTGAACTGGCCTGCTATCCTAATCAACCCTATAGGAAACCATGCTTTGATTTTCTGCCGAACAGAAAATACTAAATCATCATCTTATTATAGACAGCGCGCATATTCGGCTTATTCACTTCAGGTGTGACCTAATATACTGGTAAGCATTCCAAATATGCAGAAAATCCAGGTTTGATAAAAATTGAACAACTTTGCTTCTACCCTACATGCACCTTTTGCATGTAGAATTTCAGAGCTACATGCACATGCATGTGTGCACCCAGTAAATTGAGTTCTGCACCCAATATTTATTGTTGGTCTCATTATGAGGTTTAAAATATTGGGCTCGACTCTGTCTCGCCCAGTATTTTTGCAACTCATAACTCGACCCATTAAATCAATCCAATTTATACCAAACTTGGTCAGAAGAACCACTGGCCCAGGGTTCATATGTGGTGTACTCTGCTTGGTATGCGCTTTGATCATTCATTTGCTAAGGCGCTCTATAAATGCCATTTATTATTTATTATTATTATTTATGTGGGCCGATTAAAGGGTCATTCTTTGAAAATCTATCAATTTGTTTTTCTGCCTCAATTCAAATGCTGCGATCACCAAAATATACACCTCATATGGGCCTTGGATCACCCAAGGCCCATATGAGGTGTATACAGATTGGGGTCAAAAGTTATATGGGTGGATTAAAGGGGAATTCTGTCATCCTCACATCATGAAGTGTTAAACATTTCCTGATCGCAATGAAGGGCATTGTCTGTGCATTGTTGCTCCAGCATTTGGCAGACCAAGAGATGTTCCATTGACTGTGGTGCAGTTCTGCAATCACAGGTAATGTCCTGATCTGCTTCCAGGTAGTCCCACTTCTGCAATAAAACCTTAGATTGGCTGCCTGTTGATGATGATGTTGTCTGTAGTTGTCTGATGTGAAAAAGGGTTAACATTTGCCTGTAATAACCACATGCTTGCCTGTAATAACCACATACTTGCCTGTAATAACCAAACTTGAGTCATAGGTGGAACATGGGATCCCTCATTTATTAGGTCAAAGGTCTCATACCAAGGTCAAAGGTCTCATACCAAGGTCAAAGGTCATGTGAGGTCAAATTGTGTGATAGGCTGAGAATGTAAAATGACATTCAGTGGTGTGAAGTTCAATTGGAACCAAAGTTGGTCTAGGATTATTACACGGAAACATCATTTGTTTGGGTCAAAGTCACCTATAAAGGTCCCCAAAAGGTCGCCATACTAAAGGTCAATGGTCACATATAAAGGTCAAAGGTCACCTATAACGGTCAAAGGCTCACCTATAAGGTCAAAGGTCACCTTCAAAGGTCATATGAGGCCTATCCACAAACTGCGATGACAGGCGACAATAGCAGTCTGAAGACTGCGATGTATGTTTTATAGCTGAGCTGCCCTGTAGTTATCTCTAGGTAAGCTTCACATATTAAAAGGGCATTTCGTGATCCACAGCCTCGTATTTTTTTTTTTTTTTTTTTTCCCCCCCCCCCCCCCCCCCCCCCCCCGGATTACCTCCAAAAAAGATGAGATTTTCATATCATCTGAGCCATTAGCCTTAGCATGGTGTACCCAATCTTACTTGCAAATTTGATCGCATCTGTATGAAATTCGCAATTTTCTGTCCGTAAACGACAGAAATTACATTGCAGTAGCCTATGGGAACTTGTGATACAAGCATTTGCTCATAACATCAAACCACAAGATCGATATCAACTTAATTTTTTGGAATAAGCTTTTCTTGATGATATCTAGCGAACCATAAATAAAACAGAAGGTGCTATAATCACGAAATGCACCTTTAAATTTTCATTCTATACTTATAAATGTCAACTTGCATTTGTTGCAGATACAACTCTGGTGATAAAAGCTTCAGTAAGATACCTTCCAAGACAATGTCAGTCCAGATAGATGCCATTACCATAGCCAACCATCTATGGCAGAGCAAGAAACCATCAGCAGGAAAGAAGCACTGATGGTCTTAGCTGCCACTTAGCTAGGTAATGGAAGAAAAATACCTCTTAAGGCTACTGATAGAAGCTTGATACCTCCCAAGACTACCGATGGATGATTGATACCTCCCAAGACTACTGATTGATGATTGATACCTCTCAAGATTACTGGTGGATGATTGATACCTCCCAAGACTACTGGTGGATGATTGATACCTCCCAAGACTTCTGATGCAGTTTTGAACCTTCCCAGAAAACCTGGCAAGACCAGAGGGTGTTTCAAAGCAATCCCATAATGCATTGCAATATGCCTACACTGTATTGTACTAAACACATGTCAGTAAATTTAGGGAAAGAAGTGTTCAAGAAGTTTAAAAACTGTGAGACATGTCATGATCATGCTAAAAAATTACCTAAGTACTAGTGCTGCAGGCTAAAATGAGTGTAAAAGTTTGTGTTAATGTGTTAAGCAAAGAATTTTTTTATCACCTTATTGAGGTGAATTTTCCCAAAACTGGTGCATTGTGGGATAGAGTCAATACACCCTCTGGATCAAGACTAACAATTAAAGCTGTACCTCTCAAGTCTATTCCAAGCAAAGTCCAATACCTTCCAGAATTACTGATGTTGCCCAAGATGGCTTCCAAGATGAAATGGATAAAAGATGGATATCTCCCAAGACTATTGTGCTGTGATACTTCACAGGTTTCTATCATGCATACTTGGAGACCTGTTTTTGGTGTCTCGAGAAATGTCATCTTTTATCTTATGAAAACAGTCCATAAGGTGCTTAATTGTATATAGATTGAAAATTTATCAATCTGTTATCATATAATGTTCGATCTTTCAATTATCAGTCAATAAATGATGTTAAAGCAACAATATTCAGTCAAAAATTGGACAACTGTGGAAGGGTTACGTGATCCAAACGTAAGGTATCTCACGATGAGAATAAATGTGTGTGTTAGAATGTGTGACAGTGAATCTGGAGCTGTCTGCCAGGACTGCGATAGTCCTGTCAATTTGAAAATGATTTTATTTCTGTGCTACTTAAACTTGGCTCTATATTTAACTTTCTGAATGTTAGATTCTGTCCAGACTAGAGAAAGACTGCATTTTACTACAAACATTGAAATTTGTCATGGAAGTTGGCCTGAACATGCTCGACACACCTTTCTTAGTTCTAATTATGGAATAGTTTAGCTTGAACATGTTTTGTGTATCTGGGGATCATTTTGCAATATTAAATTAAAATATGGGCAGCCCATTTTCAGCAAAGAATATTTGTTTAACCCAGAATAGAGGATTTTGGAATGTCGGCCTTTGTGATGCATCCAAATGTGGCAACAAAATGTGATGAGAGTAGGAGTGGGTAGGGCTTGATATCCAATGCCCAGTAGTCCTTCTAAAAGAGGTGCACACAATTCATTAGCTATTGAGGGACAGTTGGCCCTAAATACAGGTCCTCTCCCTCTCCTCCCCCTCTGCCCAAAAACCTTTTTGTATTGCCATGAATTAGTATAAATCTATTTCCATAACTACATTATACCCTTTATACCTTTGCTATTCCATGAATAAAGCACATGATACAGAATAGGTGCAAAGAGTATTATATAATATATAAATAGGGCACATGTGGTGCAGTGGATCAGCGCTCGCCTCATAAGCATAAGGTTGTGGGTTCGAGCCCCGCTGTTGCCAATGTGTTGTGCACTTGGGCAAGGCACTTTACCTCGCTTGCCTCTCTCCACCCAGGAGTATAAATGGGTACCGACATATGCTGGGAATGCAAAACTGACTCGCTGTGCGGGAGGAGTGGCGAACCCCCCACAGCAGCATTATATGAGGGAGTCTGGCCCAAACGCCAATGACAGAGAGATGGGCATTCCGCCTGGGCGCACCATTTGCATTTACATTATATAATTATGCCAATCTGTAATTATGACTGGGCCAGGGGTGTCCATTTTTCCAGAAAATCAGAATCGTTCCCCCTTGCCACATTTCATCCCAATTCTGCCCCAAAATTTAACGTTGGTTCCAATCACCTAAGCATCAAATTCTTCCTGTAATGGCCATCTAGAGACAAAACCTATTCTCCCACCTCAGGGACAAAAAATGGAAGAATAGACACCCCTGGACTGGGCTTAGCATACAGACCCCCAGACCCTGGCCTCCATATGCCCAAACATGTGCATGTTTGATCTGTAACACGAAAAACCATTTTCATTTAACTGTAGTCCCAGTACTGGCCTTGGTTATGGCTTGATGGGTGTGTCTACACTATGAGTCAGTCAGGTGGTATTTTAACTGAGGTATGCATAAGAGTAAAATAAATCCCTACATCAGCATTTAATATATATGTCATAACACAGCATTTCTTATCTGAACAGAATCTGACTCGTTACAACATGGTCGCTATTTTGTATTATATTTGGAAGCATCTGATTATCATTATTACATAATAAAGGACCTCTGTACAGATATATGTATAAATATTAAGACGTCACATGTGTGCAATACGAAGTACTTGGTTCTAGACTTGCAGACTGTATAAACTACGCATAATAAGCATATTACTACAGGGATACACTGAAAAAGTGGGTACTCAAATAGGATAATTTCAATCAAGCACCCCCTGTAAAGAACTTGGTACCGATTTCTTTTGCCTAATTGAAGTTAAAATATCTTTTGTACTCCTTTTACCCTAACTTGGTTTTAATCCAAGCATTCCATATATGGCAAATATACTACAATTATTATATTCTAGAGATATTGTACATGAATCGGAGTTTCCTGGTTTACTATACTCGTTTTCACTATTGCCAGGCAGAAGTGCAAATGCGTCCTTGCCGCCACCTCACACCTGTACTGTAATTTCTTCTTTGAGCATGATTCAACATAAGTTAGCATCTTAAATCAACATGCGTGTGCATTTGGACCGTGACCAAAGGGATACTAGAGGTAGTGAAATAGAGTATGGAGTCTACACCCAGCTTTACAGGGAGTGGCACCCAAGGTTGATATATCCATTTGGAGTGTAAGCATTATGTTATTATCAATGCAAGTAGTATAGAAAACTGTCTGTGTCTCTGTTAATTTGCAAATTGCAGTATTCTTTTATCCAAATAGCCATTGTTAAGTGCAATTCACTTAATACAAATTTAAATCTCAGTGTACCCCTTTTATTAGGTCGTCCGATAGGAAAGACCTTATGGCAGCATGATCCGTGTGTCGTCGGCGTCTGCGTCGTGAGTTTTTCTTGTGAACAAAATATCTGGAGATCTGTGCGAGCTACAGGGCTGAAACTTGGTGGAAGGGTGCGGGGTTACAGATTCTCGAACTGATTAAATTTACAACAGTGTATATGCATTCTAAGTACCTAATTTGCATAATTAATTAGCATATTTTACCTATTTTCTTGATTTTCATTGACACTTTTTGTGAACACAATATCTGGAGATCTGTAAGGCACACAGAGCTGAAACTTGGTGGAGGGGTGCGAGGTTAAGGATACTCAAACTGATTTGATTTACAACAGTATATATGCATTCTAAGTACCTAATTTGCATAATTAATTAGCATATTTTACCTATTTTCTTGATTTTCATTGACACTGTGAACACAATATCTGGAGATCTGCAAGTCACACAGGGCTGAAACTTGGAGGGATGCGAGGTTACAGATTCTCGAACTGATTCGATATACAACAGTACATTATCCTGGGTTATGGGACATTGTCCTGGGGTATAAGACATTGTCCTTGGGGTATGGGACATTGTCCTGGGATATGGGACATTGTCCTGGGGTATGGACATTGTCCTGGGGTATGGGACATGTCCTGGGGTATGGGACATTGTCCTGGAGGTATGGGAACATTGTCCTGGGGTATAGGACATTGTCCTGGGGTATGGGACATTGTCCTGGGGTATGGGACATTGTTCTGGAGGTATGGGACATTGTCCTGGGGTATAGGACATTGTCCTGGGGTATGGACATTGTCCTGGGGTATGGGACATTGTCCTGGGGTAGGGACATTGTCCTGGAGTATGGGACATTGTCCTGGGGTATGGGACATTGTTCTGGAGGTATGGGACATTGTCCTGGGGTATGGGACATTGTTCCGGGGATATGGGACGTAGTCCTGGAGGTATGGGACGTCGTCCTGGAGGTATGGGACGTCGTCCTGGAGGTATGGGAACATTGTCCTGGAGTATGGGACATTGTCCTGGAGTATGGGACATTGTCCTGGAGGTATGGGACATTGTCCTGGAGGTATGGGACATTGTCCTGGGGTATGGGACATTGTCCTGGAGTATGGTATATTCTCCTGGAGTATGGGACATGTCCTGGGGTATGGACATTGTCCTGGAGTATGGTATATTCTCCTGGAGTATGGGACATTGTCCTGGGGTATGGGACCTTGTCCTGGGTATGGCCATTGCCCTGGGGTATGGGACATTGTCCTGGGGTATGGGACATTGTCCTGGGGTATAGGACATTGTCCTGGGGTATAGGACATTGTCCTGGGGTATGGGACATTGTCCTGGGGTATGGACATTGTCCTGGGATATGGGACATTGTCCTGGGGTATGGACATTGTCCTGGGGTATGGGACATTGTCCTGGGATATGGGACATTGTCCTGGGATATGGGACATTGTCCCGGAGGTATGGGACATTGTCCTGGGGTATGGGACATTGTCCTGGGGTATGGACATTGTCCTGGGGTATGGACATTGTCCTGGGGTATGGGACATTGTTCTGGAGGTATGGGACATTGTCCTGGAGGTATGGACATTGTCCTGGGATATGGGACATTGTCCTGGAGGTATGGACATTGTCCTGGGATATGGGACATTGTCCTGGAGTATGGGACATTGTCCTGGCGGTATGGACATTGTTAACATGAATTTTTTTACATTGTTTATATTGTTATTGCCGACTCAGAATACATTTCAGGTTGAGCATGTAAACCGAAACTGAAAATTGTGCATCTTCAGAAATGATTTGAGAACCATCACATACATCGGACGACCTATTTGGGACCGCTGTCACTATTATTTTTACTTTCACTTCCATGCTAGGTGGAATTGATAGTGGAACAAGTAATCAAGGTCAAATCAAATATTTGCAAAAGTAGCTGAGAATTTCTGAAACTATATATCGGTGCTTAAGGCATTCTGAATGGTGTGAACTATTTGCAGATTCTTTCAGAAATTTGCTCACAATACTTAAGTACTTTATTCACTCAGCTAATTTGTTTAAAATTTTCATTTTTACACCATGTGTACATGGCTGGTTTTGATTTCCTATGCTACCCAGCACAATTTGTTGTTGAATTACATTATTAATATTATACTTGTTTACAACTCAGACATTTATCAACTTGTTAAATACTTAAAACTGATTAGGGTATATAAAGATTTTATTCTGAAGAAAGTTAAATATCTATAAAGCAAACTAATTGTTAAACTTGGTCAAATAAAACCTTAATCTGAGCAAAACAAAGCTTTGACCATTCCTTGTAATTCAATTTTAAAACCAAGTTTATGTAACAAACAGTTGCAATAAAAACTCATTCTTCTTAGATTCAAATCTAGTGATACAAATAACTCAACTAAATTGATCCTGCTGAATTCTGCACCCATTGTATCCTATGGCAGTAGCTCAAATTCATCATGCCTCGCCCTACCTTTTGAAAGCAGAAAAACAGTTAAAACAATATAAGTATTTGTGAAAAATGTGCATTTTGAGAGATTTGATATGATAAGGAGTAGCTCTCTCTGCCGTGTACGGTAGTAGCGCCATACATATTACACCATCTTGGGAGGTAAATTTACAGAGAATGTAGTCCTTTCACCAGGACATTTCTTCAAATATTGGCTTATATGATTGTCACTGCATTTTGATGAATTTGCTGCCGAGGTGGTGGGAGACAGATTCCCTGAGTTCAGAATATAGGACCCACCCTAATGACTCATACATGTATACATGCCATAAATGCTTGCAGTTTAATCAAGTGAAAATAGTGATGAGGTACCAGGGTAAATGAACCATATAAGAAGACATACATGCAAATAAGCAAGAAAAGTGCGCCCTCTGTATATGACCACATAAGCGTAGTCTTATATGGTGCACTTATGCTACCAGAGGGTGATATATGCCAATCCCATAATGCATTGCAAGGGTAATCACATTTCACAGTGCTACACAAGTACACACACATCTAAAAACATTTTTCATTTTAAGATCATAACTGAACAATGGGGTTCTCTACAAGAGGCACCAGATGCGCATTATAGTTTGTTCGGTCTCGAGTTTGGGGGTGACGTCATGACGCGACTTTGCATTCGCTCTAGCGTTTGGATTGCGCCGCCTTTGTTCGCGTGCGTAAATGCTGCAATTCCAAGGTCGACGCGTGCGTTTCTCAAGTGCAAAAACCTAACACGCGCAGTGACGTCACCCCAAAACTTGAGCTCGAACAGAGTATAGTGTGGATCAATGTGCTACTCCTGTGCATTGTGTACACGGGCATATCGTGTTACTGCACAGCGTAGGCACTGCGGAAAAGGAAAGCGTTTATTTTGCGTTGCGCAATGCCACGCTTAAATCACGTTTTCGTTACGTGCTGCATACACATGCATTTATGCGTTTCATATTGTTTTAAATGTCGCAATACTCGCGCCGTAACAGCTTGAAAGTGTGCATCGTGTAGACAGATCTACACAGACGTGGATCTCGGAAGTACCACATTGATGCAGATCTGGTGCTTCGTGTAGAGAGCCCCAATGTCATGCCAAAATTGTTGATGTATTGTGGGTATGTCGGGTTTTGTGTTGGAAATAGGTTCTGTTAGGAGTGACACAACCTCATCAAATTGTAATTTCCATGTCTGTATGCACTACAAGAATGGTTTATTCTATCCTTTGGGTACCTGCTCTAGATGTTTTGCAATAGTTTTGGAGACACACAATATAATCACAGTTATATGGATTGTACGACTTATACTATCCTCCAGAACCTATTTCATATTACCCGTAGTGCAATTATATAGTGTGTAATTTATTCTGTACATTGAATGATTTTTGTCACTAATCAGTATAACACGCTACAAGTGTTGATAATATTTGTATTATATTGCCAAATAAAAAAGGCTTAATCTTAAAAAAAGCAGAGCTTCCGATTATAAACAGTTGTCGTGAATGTGAAGATTTGTAATGATGGTATACAAATGTAAGAAACACAAATATTCATAAATGTCTTGCATATTACAAAATAACAACATCACTAAAACCTGTGATGTTTGAAATTATATCTATATAATATATATATTAGAGTGAAAGTGGACTTGTTTGTTTACAAATATGACAAATTGAGTTCTACATCCTTGACCAGTTTTGTATTAACTGTAGTTTCTACATTTGGTTTAGAAAATGAGTTCCTGCACTATTTCTGCCTTCTATAGTGTCTACAACAAACCACCAAATCATTAATGACATCTATATACACCGTCAAAAATACATAGCTTCAAAAGCCAAGAAATATTATGTCAATAGTATATTTGTCAATCATATAGTCTCAATTGTTTAACATATACTGTCGCTCATCTTGTAGCCATTCTTGTTTTTAGTTGAAAACGACTGGTTGAGAAAGAGAGAAATTAAAATACCCATCTTGATATAAAAACATCCGTTTTTTTTTAAAGAAAACAATGAAAATCTGTAATGAATGTCTGATTGCAGCTGATGGCTTGGCAATTAAAAATAATGTACCATAATTAAAATAAAGTGAAAACTGTTAATGTGATTTATCTGGTCACCAAAAGAAGCCATTTATATGCATAATCTTGTACAGACTAGGAGTGAGGGCGCTTCAAAACAAATCCTTAACAGTCAACGGGCCGTTGGTGGCAACTTAACAATGTGTAAAAGGCGATTGACCACCTTTTCTCTGAACAACACGTTCATTATAATAACTAGATTATATATAGCGCTTACTCACCGTAAACAGTATCAAAGCATTGTTGTCAATTATTATTACACCGCCTTCAGGAAAATCATTACAATCATTTAGCTTCATCTAGGTGGCTTCAATCTTTGATGCATGGCATCATATTGTACTCCACTTATCGCTTTCAGTTACAGGCAGAATTTTATGCAAGCACAGACAGAACAAATCTAATACAAGAGCATGCTGACGTTACCGCATCAACTACAAAAATAACAAATTATACTAGTAATAGACTGAATTTGATATGACGGAGTACCAGCATTCATTCAAGATAACTTGCCATTTTAAAATATACTGTACCTTAACAGATACAAAAAATTAAACTGACAAAGTGAATTATATTATGGAATGTACTATAGAAATATTCAACTTGCATGTTAACAGATAAAAAATAAATCAAAAAAAAAAAAAAAAAAAATTTTAATATATCCTGTTAATTTCATTAAATCTTAAGTATTCTACATTATCATTCAACACATGTCCTGCGTAGCATTTGAATACGGCGCCAAAGAATCAACCAGTTAATTTATTTTGAAGCCCTCACGCTGCGTACCCGGGGCTGCGTGGCAATGAGTAGTAATGAGTCTCATGTGTGCAGTCAGTGTGCAATTTGTTCGGGTCAGGAAATGGATACCTTCACAAAAATAACTGTAGCCTTTGAATGGCGTGATCGATTTTAAAAATTTAAAATTATTGTGAAAGCTGATTAAACAGACTATCTAACACATAAATTAATTTGGTAAATTCTGTAAATGTTTCTTCATAAAAAATCCCTCATTTGGTTGTACTTTTTTCTGACTCACCCTGTATGCTCTCAGAATATATGTACTTATATAGGGGTAAAATGTACAGTTTTAACGTTATAGCATCAAACCTGTAAAATCATGTAGTTTGCCTAAAAAATGCACATGCAACGCAAATGGGTCCCAACTTAAAAAACATGACCATATAGCGCTTACTCACCGTAAACAGTATCAAAGCATTGTTGTCAATTATTATTACACCGCCTTCAGGAAAATCATTACAATCATTTAGCTTCATCTAGGTGGCTTCAATCTTTGATGCATGGCATCATATTGTACTCCACTTATCGCTTTCAGTTACAGGCAGAATTTTATGCAAGCACAGACAGAACAAATCTAATACAAGAGCATGCTGACGTTACCGCATCAACTACAAAAATAACAAATTATACTAGTAATAGACTGAATTTGATATGACGGAGTACCAGCATTCATTCAAGATAACTTGCCATTTTAAAATATACTGTACCTTAACAGATACAAAAAATTAAACTGACAAAGTGAATTATATTATGGAATGTACTATAGAAATATTCAACTTGCATGTTAACAGATAAAAAATAAATCCTTAATGAAGGAATCCATAGGTAATTGGATACTCTCCATGTACAGGATGATTTTGACATGTATTTGCAAAGAATTTAAAAATTGAGTCAATAAAATAAGTCAATGCATTCTGTATAGCGAGTTTCATCTTTGCCGAAATGTGTTCTCTACTGATATGAGAGTCTGGCATGCACTCATAACCAAGTGCAATGGGATACAAACTTGTGGTTTTGATGATAGATCTGCTAATATTTATGGTTAACCATGCTTTTGCTCTATTTTTGGAAAGAAATGCATTGGTAGGCTAGACTTTCAGTACAGCACTGACAAAACATGTTTCTTTATATGGTATAAAAATCAGAACAACTTTCGGGTAAATCGGTGGTCCTAAGACAATCGCAACACACCTGCAAGTTTAATGACAAAGCCTTCAATTACAGCTACCTTCATCTGTAATCTCGTAGGCTATTTGTCCTTGCTAAATTGGAACACCTTGCCTCATCAATTAATTCCTATCAGTAAAATACACAACATGCAGACTTACATCTTTTCACAATCAATATCAGACTCAAGAAAATTTTGCCCCTTTCTGAATTAGAAATATTCACAACGACATTAAAAAAGGGCAGTATACTCAAATCGGCTACCAGAACAGAATAAACCGGCTTTATTTTGTTGCCATGTTGTGTACCGACATACTTGAGAATATTCCCCTAAAAAATTAATAAGATGTTAGGGATTTGGTAAAATGTGTGTTTGTAGCAGCACCCTTGTTACTGCTTACTCTCTCGGGTTATTTTTATATCCGTGTGAAGAAATATTTAAATCTTGACAATGCCAAGAAAAGAAAGTTCATCTCGGCTTCCCACTCGCATAGGTGTAAAAATTCACATTTTACCACATATCTGTTTTTATAAAGATTTTCAAGAGAGAGGGAGATATATAATTTTAAACTGATCAAGAATAGAAAGTAAAATTTGGCCACAAAGCGGCCAAAAAAGTGATCTAAAAATGCAATTAAAAAAAATGTAGTGAATAGCTTTTTTGACTTTAAAAAAATGCATAGTGCTTAGGGTTTGAGCTAAATGAAGCTGAGACAAACTTTTTTTTTTGCCTTAGACAAGAGGATGGTGTAAATAGGTGTGATGGTGTTTCGCTGTGAGGTCACTGAAATCATTAATTTTGGATAATGACATTCCACAATTGTTTGTTATAAAAGCGCAGTTGGATTTAGTGTTCTTTACACCCACCTATTAGCCGGTGAAAGAGATTGTGTGATTGTGGTATCTTTTATGACTAATTGAGCTATTAACTGGTCAGGGGAACATTTAGTGATTAAGCTGTTATTTTCTTGTGAGCACTCAGTGTATGCATTAACCCTAAAACTTACCGTTTCTAGCCTATCTCTCGATAGATTTGAGATCATACTGTATCATCATATTCATATATGGTATAAAATGAATGAATTCAGATTCTTTGGAAGTTAAACTAGCCCAAACTCAAAGGATTTTCAAGATGGACTTAGCTCTTTTTGCCTTTCTGAAGGGTTTTATTTTTGCCAACATGTTTCGCCAAAAAATACTAATGAAAGCATATGTTATTGTTTCTTAATTTTAATGTTTTGTCTTCCAGTTGTTAAGAGCTTGTAGTTTTATTTTTACTCTAAAGGAAGCCATGGAGAGTAGAGGAAAATGACAAATTTTGTGTGTACCTATACCCGAGTATAAATATAATTCCTCTCTGGGGCTATTAGAAAGTTTGTTGGTACTTAATAATCCAAAGAATTGGTTTTAAAACACCTTGGAAATTAGAAGTAGCAATCTCTATTTTGCCCTTACATACTGTATGTAGCTTGTAGCCCTCATAATTGGACATTTTCAGAGTTTCAAAAAGGATATGTCTTTAATCCTTGGTCAGTACAACCTATGATGCAAATAACAAAACTCTCTGGTGTAACATGGAATATGTAGCCAGTTAAAACATGTGCACCTATCTGTGTTTTGTATTCTGTATTCCTTTTTTTAAATAATTATTTTAGGCATAAGTTGGGTTGACGGCCAGTGGTAAGCGATCTTACGTACACGCCTATTTACTTTCAAATGTGTACTCTATGAAATTCTGTTAGTCTTTGTTTCATTCACCAGCGTATTTCAGATATGTTGCACACAAGATTTTCTTGGGATTACATCAAGTTTATAGGGGCTAAATTCCGGTGTGGATGTCAAAAATTAGAAGAAATCAAATCAAATATTTTGAGGTACAGGTGAAACGTCTGAAGGTTTCTTGCCCGTATTTAACTGTAGTTTGCATTTTATACTCCTTGCCCAAAACAAATCCCCACCATATGATTTGTATATAGGCTACACATGGTAAAAAAAGGGAATCATCATTGTAGTAAGTTAACTAATATGCTTCATTTTGATGCAAAATACAGCCCTTAAAATTACATTTTATTATCCTTTTCAAATGGTGGCAACTTAAACAATGGCCATTGGATGCCAAGAATTGTATAAAATGTGACAGTAGATTGCAAATTTATACAGTGTACAATGGGTAGGGGTTTTTTGGCCAGGAGTATAATAAGTGTACTACAGTAAAGGTGGGTTCATACTTCATCGGCAGATGTCTGTAGATGCCAACCTTTAGAACATGCTTTTTTACCCAACGCGTATGTTCATGCATCTGGCGCACAAAGCATGTTCAAAAGACTAGTGTCAGCCGATGAAGTATGTACCCACCATAAAGTGCAGTGGGCAAATGTAGTCAAGGTGGTTTCATATATGGCCAGAGGAATACTTCATACATATGTAACTTATTTTAGGTCAAGACGAGGTGTTTATGTATACAGCATTATATAAGAATATTATTGATGGTATTATTTTATGGAAAGAAAATGTTGATTTGGTAAGTCAGTTATATTGTGAGCAAGTGTTTGTGTGTGATCAGCAATGCAGGGACTCAACAGAATGTTGTCAAGCCTGAAAGAAAGTTGAAACTTATTACACGCTAATTAAGACAGACCTAATTGGGGTTAATTATAGCTTCCGTAATGAGTTGCTGTTATACTCTCCATCATAATTCCTTTTCTCTGCGTCAAGACTATGCCAGCATTCCCCCCCAGACAGAACCATGACAACGCACAAAGGAAATGCATAAATGCGTGTTACACCAGCCAGCAACTCTCGCGCACTTATGTAGATGCCTATTTCAGAAAAGGAATTGTGATGGCGACTATAGTATGGCACTCATGTTAGTGAAAAGCAATGACTAATATTATGAAAAAAATGATTTATATCTATTTAGATGATTAATACTACTATCAGGGAGCAAAAACAATTTTTTCCTCCTATGAAAGTTTCAGCTTTGCTAATTCAGATAGCCAATGAATAAGTATGAAATTTTCACTATAATGAGTATTATTTTCATGCATTTTGACGTATATGTTATTTTTTTCACCTTTGGAGTACAAGAGTAAAACACTGCTATTCCTAGTAGTAACATGCTGCTGTTTTACCACAATATTATTGGTATTGTTCATGGATATCAATTATATAATTTGGAATGTAAAATGGACAATGAAGATGTTGAGTTCCAAATTGGCAACATGACATGTTGTATTTTAATGAAAAATGAGCGTACAAGGTGTTAATAACCTTGTCGGCTTGTATATTTGAAAATGGACCTTGAACAAGGATTTGATTGAACAACTTGGTAACTTGACGTCTTATATGGGAATTGAGACTATAAATGTTCATAGTGATATGATCTAAAACATTGTGTGTACTGGGTGTGATATATCATATTCAAAACTGGGGTATATTTAGAGAATAAAAGATGAGATTTTTTGTTTTTGCCATCTTAGATGATGTCATAATAGACGAGCATCCAATATATTGAGTGGTGGATGCCGGCACAGCCAGTATCCACCACGATAAAATATTGGATGCCCATCCATTATGACACCATCTAAGATGGCCAAAACAAAAATATCTTTTATTCTCATTCTTATTTAGAATTGTGTAATTTTTGCTTTTTATCGACATACTTTTTTGTCAAAAATATTCTAACATTCTTTTTATTCATTTAAATAATTGCACCCCTCTTGAAAACAAATGTTTCAATCCAAGGAACCACAGTCGTCGCGCGGTGATCGTCACGCTGCATAAATTGCATTTGCGTTCCAACGCGAAATGCATGACGCAGTATAAACGTGCCGCTTGCGCGTGTCATGTATTCGACTACACGTAATTGCTGCACGCACTATCCATCTATTACCCAGTAATGGATGGGCGGAGCTTTGACCTAATCCAATCAAATTTCTTGCTAACAAGATAAACCATGCCCACTGGCAAGTGGAAGGTATTAAACTGTGCCAAGGGAATTGAGACAATTGTTCATAGTGATATGAGCTAAAACATGCTCATCTACCATGGGCCTAGTTCAGTGTCTCTACATATACCTGTATTAACATGAACTGACCTTGTATTTTCTGTGTAGGATATCATGCTAGAAAAACAGTGTATTTTCTCAATACCCTGGCAAGTGGAAGGTATTGAACTGTGCCATTGAAATTGAGACTATTGTTCATAGTGATATGAGCTATAACATGCTAATCCACCATGGGCACAGTTCAGTACATATAATTGTATTAACTTGAACTGACCTTATGTGTTCTGGGTATAATAGATTATGTTAAAAATCTGGTTGTTTTTTCTCAATACGCTGGTGACTGGAAGGTATATAACTCTTCCATGAGAATTGCAACTCTAAGTTTAGTCAAAAGTATTAATTGTTTATAGTATTTGACAGTGTGTTGCAGCTAAGAATGGCAAAATGTTGGACTAATGTTCATTACACGTTATTTGAATCCAGTTTCATGTATAGAAATTTGTAAGGCTCTGGGAGTTCTCTTATATTTCAATATTGTATGTCAATGTTTAAAGGTTACTACAAATCCAATGTTGTGAAGAAGTATGTGATATACAAGTTAATGTTGCACTGTATCACTGCAGCATGTGTAAAATGCTATAAACCTGGTAAAAACATTGTAGAAAAATAAACTAGGGTTAAAATTGCATGCTGTCAATTTGAGATTTGATTTTGAAATATTATTTTGTAATTTAAAGAAAGTGCTTTCCTCATGTTTATATATAATAAACATTATGTTGTATAAATGGTAGTTTCTTTAAATTTTTTGGTTTAAGTTATATGAATATCCCTGGAGGTATTTTATTGGGGATTTTTTCCAATGTTCTGTTTTTATGTATATAATGAGCTTTTTGGCAAGGCCAAATAAAGAGATGATTGAATGATTATTGCATTACTTGATGTTGTTTAATTTTCAATTTTTAGTCAACTCAAGGTGTGAATATTTGGCTGGAACAATTTTAGAAGTGACAACTGTCATGGCTCAGCAAAGTTCAAATTTTATTAGGGGTCAGTGGTTGCATATTGCTGGTTTTGAGTCCAGTGACAAACAAGAGCACCAATGGCACAGCAGGTCAGTATTTAAAATGTACTGGTCTGACAACTTAACCTCTTAATGACCTTTGACCACTGGCAGCTGACCTTTGCCATTTACAAATAGATGAGGAAGTCATGTTGAACCTTTAACGAATTGTACACTTATTTTTGGAAATAAAAAAACAAAAAACAGCCTTTTTAAAGCATTTTTGCCCCCCCCCCCAACCACATTGTAGAGGGCCTATGTGATCATACAGATGGATGCCTGGATGGATAGATGGATGCCTATCTGGATTGCCAACAAATTCATTAATCCACTCTACAGACCAAACAGATTACTCAATGAACTTCTAACGTGGCACGGTGATAGAACATGATGAGATCATGTTTACTGTTTACTTTATGGATAGGTTATGAATGTTAATGAGCTCATTTGCATATTTTCCAGAAAATTCATTAATACTTAATCCGCTCAGCAGACTATACCGATTAGTAATGTCTAACGTGACATGGTGATAGAACATGATGAGGTCATGTGCTGTATACTTTTTTGACAGGTTATGAATACTAATAAACTCATTTGCATATTTTCAATAAAATGTGATTAAACCACATTTGTGGGGGGGCCATCTTAATTATGCACTGCATAATATTACATTTGATCAGAAATGCATGTGACTACCAAAAGATAATTTTGCACAGAGTGAAGTAATAAAAGTGGCAACATTTGAAACAATTTGCAATAATGTCCTTCAATTGCCCCTAAGAACCCTTTTGACCTTTCATCTTCCATGACCCACTCTTAAGGGGGATGACACAGTGTAATTATATAAAGTTTGCATTTTGATTGACTTACCTTGATCCTAATACCCCATCTGTGAAGTTTAACACTGATAGTTTGATCTGTTTCAATATTAAGAGAGCTAAAAATGAGATTTTGCGAATTCCATAAAATTGTAAAATTAATATCCTAACCCCCCCACCCAAAATTTCATAAGAAATCCCAAAATACCACAGGAATTTCATGGTCACTGATGGGTTTGTATGCAACAAATGGGAAGTTGTGCTATTGTCCCCACCCCCAAATAACACAAAATACATTGATGGTCGCTCAGGTGGTATTTTGGGTTATATTAGCTATATATTATATAATGGTCAACAGAAAATGTGGGCACTTTAAAGCGGCATGGCACATTTTCACTCAAAATAGGAAATTTTTCAAATGCATCAATGCTAGTCTAGGGCATGGAAGAATAGAGAGACTTTTAACCTAAAATAACATTATTCAAAATAACAGATAGAAACTACATAAGAGATTAAAGGACATCAATGGTAATTTGTAGGCTAACTTCAGACTTTTTAAGGTTTCCACAACTTAATCAACAATAGTGTATCTTACAAGAATATATAGGAATCGTACTATTTATTGCTATTAAAGGGGACTCAGATTTCCAATTTAATTTTTTCTGAGTATACATTCGCATAGCAATAGAACAAAAGATGTTACCTAAAATGCTGTGAATTCAAAGTTTGAGATGAATCGGATTTGTTGGTTTTCATGCAGTTTTTAAACATTTATGTATAGTATAAAGTGCCATAGGATACTGTTGAACAAAATATTCCGGATCCGAAATTTAAGAACAAGATAGATGTGATTTTCTATATGAAGGACTTCTTCGATTTGAGCCTAGCATTTCACACACAGTCTTCGGATTAGTATATATGGACAAGCAGTAGGTTCTATACCAAAAAATCGGGTGTTATTGTTTGAAAATTGTAGGGGTACACTTACTACATGAAATATCCGAGTCAAGCATTTAAAACCCACAAAGGTCACTGACCGTCAAACAAGGTAGTGCCCTGGGAAAAAATTGCATACGGTGTGCGTTTTCTGGTGTTGGAACGTCCATTCACGTCGGTCTGCCTGAATTAATGTCGCGGCGACCATAATTATAAAATGTCTTAGGATTCGCAGGAGTAAAAGAGAAAAAAACTAGCTTTCAAACGCCAATATTTTAAACTCTTCTGGTAAAATCTGAGGTCCTGGGTACAAGGCTATTAGCCAAGAGACCATGGACCTTGAAGGCTATTTTGAGTAATGTTAACCATATACTGTGGCTCACGTAATATATGGTGTCAAAGGTCTAAATATGGAATTTGATAATTGTCTTTATTTGAGCCTCCCCAAAACAAGGAAACACTTATGAAGTTATAATATCATACATATCTGTAGATTTCTGGTTCATAGAGAAAGAGGTCAAATTTGTAAAAACAAAACAAATATGAATTATGAAGCCAGTGTAATTCAATTTCAGTTAATATCCCATGTCCTTTGGACTGTGACTTGTATACTCCAACTTTCGACCCGGTGTAGAATTAATTATTGTCCTCCACCGGTAAAGAATAGTCAATCAATTCAGTTTGACTCTTCACGCAACATTAGAAGCTTTATTCCGTTGTCCGTCTATGGAGCCCGACTGTGGCTCCTGTCGGACTATACTGCTTTCACACCGTGTTTAAACCACGATTAGGTTCCTTCATGGAAGACTTTTTTTTCAAAACTTTGAAAGTGTGCCTGTAACAGTTTTAGGCATTCATCATGGTGGGCCTGTTGTAACCAGTAATTATAGTCCACCGTAATCCATAGTCCGCTACAACGGTAAAGAATAGGGCACTCGATTCAGTCAGTTGACTCTTCTCGCACATTAGTTTAACGCTTTATTCGGTTATACTATGGAGCCCGCACTCTAATGGCTCCTGCAGACCTGTCAGTGGTCAAAACCATATGGGAAGGGGAAGCTGCCCCCTCCCCCCATGGGAAACACCCCTTCCCCTGAAAAATTAGTGATTTTTCTGCACACGTGCCAATTTTCAGTGAAAACACCATAGGCCTAAAAAGTCACAAATATGTTTGCCCTGGAAATATATTTGCCCCCCTTTTTTCCAAAAAGTAAAAAAAAAAAAGAAGCTGCTTAACAGCCCTGGACGTGGACTTATATCTGCTTTCACAACCGGAATTTTCTCACCCATTATGCATTGTTAAAGAACAAAGTCCATCACATGACTAACCTGGTTAACACCTGTGTCTGAAGGCTAGACCTATTGAGAAGACTAGCCTTAGAAATGTAATATGAATTCGAAACAGGTTATGCCATCAACAACACTCTGTTAACCGGTGTAAATATTTGGCGTCTATAACCTTGCACATGTCAATAAATATTTGACTAGCCCGATCATAAAATAAATGAGTGGGCAAAGAAAGTGGTCCAAAGTACATTATGAAACGGGCAGGTACCGAACAAAATGTGTGTGTGCACACAAGAGAATGTGTAATATCACACATATATTGGCTTTGCTATCTTCTGAAGACAGCATTACGTATCTTGACGGTACACTGGATCAGGACGATTTGGGTACTAAAGTAAGCGATTAAAGGTCCCAAACGCGTGTGTTTTCTTGTACGCGAATATTGGCTTTCTTTAGTTGGTCGATTAATGAACAAAAGAATTCGACATTCCATCTACACTTCCACGTCCTCGCACGAGGCCTTCTACACGTCATTGCAATAGCGAATCTTCTAACGAAACATTTTAGGATATTTCAGACTTTAATCTTCAAACCATAAATAATAACAAAAACATACAAAGGTCTGTTTTAGTAAGAAATAATATTACGGTTGAAGTCACACTTGTATTATCACTTATACTTAGTATTTACAGATACAATTTGTGGCCAAAGTATAGGACGGACAAATACGCTAAAATCGAGTCCGTCTATAGCTACTTTCAAAGATGAAATATATATACGCCAATATTTAAACCTTCTGGTAAAATCGAGGTCCTGGGGACAAGCTATTAGCCATTGGACATGTACCTTTGAGCTAGTTTTGAGTAATGTTTCAAGTAATATATGGTATCAAAGGTCTAAATATGTAATTGATAATTGTCTTATTGAGTCCTTCCCCAAATCAGGTAAAACACTTATAGAGTATAATATCATTATATAAAAACAAGATTAAAAAAACAAAAGAGTTCAAATTTGTTAACACAAACAAAACAATATAATTATTATAATTAGTTATTGTATTAATGCAACTTTAATATCCCATGTCCTTTGGACTGTGACTTGTATACTCCAACTTTCGACCCGGTGTAGAATTAATTATTGTCCTCCACCGGTAAAGAATAGTCAATCAATTCAGTTTGACTCTTCACGCAACATTAGAAGCTTTATTCCGTTGTCCGTCTATGGAGCCCGACTGTGGCTCCTGTCGGACTATACTGCTTTCACACCGTGTTTAAACCACGATTAGGTTCCTTCATGGAAGACTTTTTTTTCAAAACTTTGAAAGTGTGCCTGTAACAGTTTTAGGCATTCATCATGGTGGGCCTGTTGTAACCAGTAATTATAGTCCACCGTAATCCATAGTCCGCTACAACGGTAAAGAATAGGGCACTCGATTCAGTCAGTTGACTCTTCTCGCACATTAGTTTAACGCTTTATTCGGTTATACTATGGAGCCCGCACTCTAATGGCTCCTGCAGACCTGTCAGTGGTCAAAACCATATGGGAAGGGGAAGCTGCCCCCTCCCCCCATGGAAACACCCCTTCCCCTGAAAAATTAGTGATTTTTCTGCACACGTGCCAATTTTCAGTGAAAACACCATAGGCCTAAAAAGTCACAAATATGTTTGCCCTGGAAATATATTTGCCCCCCTTTTTTCCAAAAAGTAAAAAAAAAAAAGAAGCTGCTTAACAGCCCTGGACGTGGACTTATATCTGCTTTCACAACCGGAATTTTCTCACCCATTATGCATTGTTAAAGAACAAAGTCCATCACATGACTAACCTGGTTAACACCTGTGTCTGAAGGCTAGACCTATTGAGAAGACTAGCCTTAGAAATGTAATATGAATTCGAAACAGGTTATGCCATCAACAACACTCTGTTAACCGGTGTAAATATTTGGCGTCTATAACCTTGCACATGTCAATAAATATTTTGACTAGCCCGATCATAAAATAAATGAGTGGGCAAAGAAAGTGGTCCAAAGTACATTATGAAACGGGCAGGTACCGAACAAAATGTGTGTGTGCACACAAGAGAATGTGTAATATCACACATATATTGGCTTTGCTATCTTCTGAAGACAGCATTACGTATCTTGACGGTACACTGGATCAGGACGATTTGGGTACTAAAGTAAGCGATTAAAGGTCCCAAACGCGTGTGTTTTCTTGTACGCGAATATTGGCTTTCTTTAGTTGGTCGATTAATGAACAAAAGAATTCGACATTCCATCTACACTTCCACGTCCTCGCACGAGGCCTTCTACACGTCATTGCAATAGCGAATCTTCTAACGAAACATTTTAGGATATTTCAGACTTTAATCTTCAAACCATAAATAATAACAAAAACATACAAAGGTCTGTTTTAGTAAGAAATAATATTACGGTTGAAGTCACACTTGTATTATCACTTATACTTAGTATTTACTGATACAATTTGTGGCCAAAGTATAGGACGGACAAATACGCTAAAATCGAGTCCGTCTATAGCTACTTTCAAAGTATGCAATATATATAGGCCAATATATATAGGTGCGTAAGTGAATCAGTGATGTTATTTATAGGGGCCTATATTTTGATACGAATTAAATGTCTGGGCATTTATTTTGTTTGACTAAATAAAAGGTCATAATTTAAATTTAATTTGGTAACGACCAGGCTAAGTACTGACAAGAGTAAAAGATTGGGTAGGGCAAAAGGGAAGGCGGTGACCCTGTACAAATTAATAGGGTGACCAAAACAGACAGGAAAAATAAGAAAGTTCGTGGTTGATTATCTTTAGAATTAGTAGAGGTATATATAAATATTAAAAATAACAAATGGAATTCCCCGAGTTATAACATTTTTATGGTGGATCTGTGTTTAGATTGTGGATAGACATAACATAGGTCCAGATGCATGGTAAACACGGCTTCGCATAAGTACCCTTGTACAATATTGTAGGGTGGGGTCTGCATTTGTTTGTGTAGAGAAAGACTAAACAGTTGTGCTGTGGTACAGTATTGATTACTGTTTCGAACAGGATAAAATGGACTTCCCCCAGAATACACTTTAGGGTGGGTCTGGATTGTATTGTATATAGAGTATGAATTCATTGCAGCGTAGATTCCCGGGCCGAGATAACCTGTTAATGGGATATCTGTTAAGTTCAATTGATTGTTCGTAAAACACCTTATGAAAAATACTTCTTCTCAAAACCCTAGTTTTCGAACGTCAGTTCAGAATCAGTGATTCTCTCGAAAGAGCAAAAAAATTATTTGCCAATTTGCAAGAATAGCTCAAAAAGTGAATTAGGCTACAGTCGTACCGAATCCCCCCCCCCCGAGCTCATAGGCCTAGGCATTAGTTTTTTTGCAACTGAAAGAATTGTTAGAAAGGAAGAAAACGACCTTCAAATTCATTTCCGTGTTGTAGGAAGTGTCCGTATGAAGAGTAATATCCGATTTTGTCCTTAAAGGTGCTTGTTCCGATTTTTGTCTATCGTGTTCTTCGAGCCTGATATGGACATTGTACACATGACCATCAATACCGGGGAAAACACGCTTGCGGTTTTGATGCTAGTGCAATCGCCTATTCAAATCTGTGCTGATATTGATTGGTTACCAATAAAACGGCAGTTTTTATCTGTAACTTGAGACAGAAATGGATTTGAAAGCTGAAATTTGAGGACGACAATGAGAAAAATATGCCGTTTCATCTGATAAAAAGTGAGACTACTTATGGGTATAAATCAGGGGGTCCAAAAGACGATCGGAACAAGCACCTTTAATTACATAAATGGTTGCCAACGAGAGATTTCACATATCAGGTGCCCTAAAAAATCGAAAGTACTGATTTTTAACCCGATGTAAAGCTTTCCGTCAAATATATCCCCAATATAAAAGGATTAAACTGAGAATTGGGTCTTTGGTACAAAAAATTGTGAAATTTCTAATTTCTTATAGGAGCAAATACAAAAAAAAAAAAATTCAGCTATGTTTTTTTTTAAATGTTTGTATTGAAACAAATCAAAAATCCAAATTTTCTCTCTTTAAGACATTTTCTCTAGCAAATAAAAGGTAAGAAAATCTATTGAGCGCCTAATCTATATGAAATTACTATTATGACACAATATTTGGGTGCCTCAAAATCTCTTGTTGCGCCTTTTTAAGTCTGAAGAAAATGTTTCTTATGTAACAAAATTGGTGAAATTTCTAATTTCTTATAGGAGCAAATACAAAATTCAGTCTATTTTCTATTGAAATATAAGCAAATCAAAATCACCTTTCTTCCCTCTTTTAAGATATTTCTGTAGCCAAATACAAGGTAAGAAATCTATTGAGTGTCTAATCTATATGAAATTACTATTATGACATAAATAAAATTGGGTGCCTCAAAAATGTCTCGTTGCACCTTTCCCCAAAAGATTGTGATTAGGGACCAATCCTTTTTAGATTTAAATTAAAGCTATAATTAAAATTCTAATCTATGATAAATTTAATTTTAAATCTAAAATGATTTGGTCCTAATACACACTCTTTGACTTATTTTAAATCCTTGTAATTTAGAGTATAGGTTGTTCAGCTCTTATCACATGCAGGGACTGCTTGGATACCTATATTGCTCGTTACAGAAAATCTCGTCGCAAAAAATCTGATTTTTAATGATTTTCTGATTTAGCAAATATTAGGTCTGCAGGCTTATTTTCAAGTGTTTCTGAAATAGGAAATTATTGGTAACGTCTCTTCATTTTATGTACACATCGTTGAAAATAAAAAATTAAAAAGGAAAAACACAAAACTATCAGCACTCACAGAAAGTTTGATTCCCAAGCAATAGAACACAGTAGACAGAACAAAGCACTCGGGGCGGGGCGTGCCACTCGGGCCCGAGTGGCACGCATGGGGACGCACTCA
>JAMKCH010021936.1:0-28672 GCA_023653785.1 Ophioderma brevispina | reverse complement strand
CAAGTCAGACAAGACGAAAGCAATTAAAGACAAGCACAGAGGTAAAAACAAAACAAGGGGTTAAGAAATACAAATTGCAACTTATTGAAACCGAAACTTAAGTACTCGCAGTTGTACTTAAATATACAATTTGGTTGCTTACAAACAAGGGTAATAGAGTTAACAGAAAACAATTGATTAATATTATTTATACATAAACTAAGATACTAATAATTTACAATAATTAATTGCGAGTAAAGTACAGTACTCACAATTTAATACACGATAAGTGAACTTGTTGCACAGCAATCAAAATTAACAGTAAATAAGATAGGACAGCTATCAGTATAGTACAGGACAGGATAAGGAACTGATATATGAACAGATGTAATAAGTATAAGAAAAAAGCAATAAGGGCGGATATAATCATCAAATATTGAAATGACCAGATGGTACATGGGTATTAAACAAGAGGCTAATTTAAGGGGATATGGCAAAATCAGTGATGCATAACATGGTGTTGAACTACTAAGAGGAAGATGAAGATTGACAATGCAAAGAGTCCCGGTGGAGATGGCATTTTTGTGACGATTTGTAGTTTGATAGAATGAAAACCCAAAATCTGTTTCCAAATCTGTAACAATTCGTCTCATTTGCCCGAATATTTTGTAACAAATGGAAACTCACAATAACATGCAACGTCTTCCGTGGCGCAATGGATAGTGCGTTAGACTTATACTTACCGATAAGCTGATGATTCAAAGGTTCAGGTTCGAGTAAGGCGGAGATGACATTTTTGTGACGATTTGGATTTTGATAGAATGGAAGGACATCTGTTGTCAAATCCTTTTAACAATTCGTCATTTGATCGTATTTTGTAACAAAATTGAACATCTAACAACATGCAACGTCTCCGTGGCAAAGGATAGCGCGTTGGGATTTCTACTTAAAGACAGCTGATAGTATTAAATGTTCTGGGTTCAAAGTCCGGCGGAGATGGATTTTTGTGACGATTTTAATTGTATTGAATGAAACAAATCTGTTTTCAAATCCCTGTTAACAATTCGTCATTTGCTCGATATTTTGTAAACAAATTGGAAACACATAGCACATATGCAACGTCTTCGTGGCGCAATGGATAGCGCATTGGACTTCTATCTTACAGATCAGTGATGGTTGGGTATTCAAAGGTGCCGGGTTCAAGTCTCGGCGGAGATGGCATCTTTGTGACCGATTTGTTATTTGGATAGAATGAAACAAATCTGTTTTCAAATCCTTTTAACAAATCGTCATTTGCTCGATATTTTGTAACAAATGAAACAACACTAGCACATATAAGTCTCCTTGGTTGCAATGGAAGCGCCATTGGACTTCTAACTTACCAGATCAGCTGATGGTATTCAGAAAAGGTACGGGTCAAGTCCGGCGGAAGATGGCCATTTTGTGACATTTGTATTTTGATGAATGAACGAAATATGGGTTTTCAAATCCTTTCCTTTTAACAATTCGTCATTTGCTTGATATTTTGTTGTAACAACTGAAACATTACTAGCACATACAACGTCTCGTGGTGCAATGGATATCGCGTAGGGGTACAGACAGCCAGATACTTACCGATCAGTGATGGGATTCAAAGGTTCCGGGTTCCAGTTTGTGGTGCTGGGTATGGGGTAGTTTGTTTGTGCTTGGGTATTTCCATATCATTGCTGATTTTTTTAATATGCTAATTTTAATATGTAATTTAGTACTGAGAAGTTGTGGTGTAAATTAATTGTCTATTTTAACTCAATCAGCCATATACCCAATGGGCCGAGATTATCTGAACTGACTCACAAGCCTTCCTCGTAGGGTGGACCAACTGCCTGGTCAGCAGATATCTCACTACCCCTGGATAAAACATTGGCCCGTGGTGAACTAAATTGTGCACAATGTTTAAATTAGTCTTTGTGTGCGCTGATCACGAACTGCAGCACAATGCACATTTGTTGTGCATCCCACGCATAATATCACTAAATTGCTTGTGAATTTCTTCTAATTGTTATATTTATCTGGTTGTTATACCCATTTACCATCAACTTGCTACCATGGGTGCTTTCCATTCGTGGGAAGCCGTGCACTGTTAAAAATAAACCTGTAAAAAACAGGCATTTGACTGGCAGCTGGACTCACAAGTGCAGAACGTAAAATAACTGGAGCCGTAAAAATACGAAACCCATTGCAGGGAAGTCAATAACGGCGAAAATCTCAGCTGCAAAGTTATTGTTGGTTTTTGACTTGTTTAACAATCTTAAGAATTAAAACGTTATTACAATCCTTGACCAAATTTTTTAGTTGTAGCTAGGCATCATCAAACTTGTATTTACTTACCACGTGGTTGTAAAAAGGTTATAGTTCAAGGCGAACAATTTTGAGAAAAAGGCAATAAACAAAGGAAAACTAGGGATGAGCTACGACCTGCTAAACCGGTGTGTTTACCTAACAAATACAGAAAAGGGTTTGACACTATAAGTTGTTAGTATAGCCTACATGGATCAGTGCTAGGCAGGTAGTACAATCAAATTGTGGCAGCACTTTTTGATAAGGGTCATTTTAGAACCGACTCCAAACAGTATGAATAAAGCACAATGTTAGGGTAGGGAAACATAAAAGGATATATCTCAACTTCTACAGCTTTTAAATTAACATTTTAGCATCCATTGATGTATAAATGATTCCCCCTAAATCCCACCTCATTTTGAAGCCATCAATGCATATCTATTGGTACAATATGAAGATGTGTGTGTAAAAAATTTTTTTTTTACGGCAAAAAAAGTCTACATGGCATTGGCATATGATCTTCAAAGTTAAAAATAAGATACAAGAACAACAAAATCAGCTGTGACATTGAGCAATTCATTGAAAGTACATAAGGATTGCCAGTAGGTCATGTGAACATCATCGATCAAATAATACTAGCAATATTGATTGATATTGGTTGATGTATTGATTTTGACTTAAGCAACTTCTTGCACTCTGGTGGAAATACGCAAATCATAAAATTAGGTATACATGTTCATATATACAATTGCAAAAAGTGAGTAGCGTATTTTTGTTGTCATATTTATGAGCAATTTCTTACAAACCCAAGGCAGGGTCTAACTCTCCGTTGTTTTTTTTGTTTTCAGGTGAGCTTCTGACTGTTTAAAGGGACGTTAGGGATGAAATACAAATGAATGATTGCAAGCTGCACTAGTAATATTATACAAGATGCTTACCCATAAGATTTTGGAACTTTAACAGGACATCCATTGACTGAGCTCATCAATGGATTGCTTCAACCGGACGTTCTTTGTTCAGCTAGGAGGGAAGAAAGCCGTGGCGTAGGCTCAAGAATGGACTACCCAAGGGAGCGTGCTCGCACCTCTCCGTTCAACATTTATACCAACGACCACCTAAAGTGCAGGAACCTGTCGTTTTTAGTCTATGCAGACAGTCTTGGAATTAGCGCACAAGATGTCTTCACAGTTGTCGAAGAGGGACTCCTTCAATGCTTTGGATCACTCACGCCTTATGAGGAAAACCATCTATGTAATAATCCATCCACGGCAAAGGTGTATACTTTCCACCTACGTAATCGTGAAGTCAAACGTCAACTTAAAGGGACCTGGTCTGGAACAAACCCTGACCACTGTGATAAATCTCCTTACGACCTTAGGAGTCCCAACCTTGGACCTACACTCTTCTTAAAAAATCACCCCAAACACCGAAGATGAAGCGTAAAGTGTGTTCACTCAATAACATCTTGAACAAACTCACTGGTACAAGATGGGGTACCAGTACACACTGACGACCTGTGCTACTCATGCGCAGAGTATGTCTGCCCTGTTTGGGAAAGATCAAACCATATCCCAAGAAGCTTGATCCAGCGAATGCCTCTGCCGGCTTATCACAGGATCTCTCTTCGCCAACTCTAACAGGGAACATATACATCCTAGCAGGATTTGCTCTACCAGCTCAATTTCAGTATAGCCGAGCATGCAGCGCATGGCTGCCAGTATCTAATGTGAAGCCACCCTATTCCTGAGCAGAGAGACCATCTCTAACCGCCGTAAAATCCAAAGAGAAGTCTTATAACATCCAAACCCTCAAAACTTCTCTACTGAGTTTAAAAGAGAGTCTCCTTGTAGAAAGAAAAGACTTGCTATCACCCAGTAAACATCAAATTTATTGAACATGTGAGGCATCTCCATCTGAACGACTCCTCATGTGCTAAATGGCGATACCTCAACAGACTGAGAACTCTAATTGGCCGATCTAAGGTTTCCTTGCAGAAGTAGGGCTTACTTGGAAGGCAGAATCATGATACTACCTGTTTAGTGGAACTCACCACAGACAATGGATCTATTTGTCTGTCCACTGTTGGAGTGACAATGCACAGACAGGACCTTGCAGAGTTCGGTGAAAAAGCCAGAACATATACCCAGCTCTGCTGGATCATATTTGAGAAGTACCGTGTTTGGGTACACCAAGAAAAGAAAGAAAAGAGAACTGAAGGAAATCGCACATTTTTAATGCCTCTATAGGCCATTGTGCTTAGGGACAGGGTTGTTGGACCTTCAATCCTAACTTCTGTCTAAGCACCTCATTTGTTACTCTCGACAGCCTTAAGAATGTAAGGAAATCCACATTTGTAGCTCTAAGGCCATTGCTTAGGGACAGGGTTTTTTGGACCTTCAATCCTAACTTCTCTAAGCACCTCATTTTTGTTTTACTCTCGACACGCCTTAAGTTGAGTCTCTTGGTACCAATATTCACTCGTTGGCACCATATCCGACCCAGTGAGCCGCTATTAGTCATTGTGTTAGGGCCACGCTCCGCCAAGTCGTTCTTTCACCAGCCTTCCCATCTGGCCCCGTGCCGACAAAAACCGTCGACATGCCATCATCAATGACAACAACAACCTCTACATTTTGATGCTGGGGAATAGGGGTAGATTCCGTCATGTCTTTCTGAGTGTTTTTGTAATCTACATGAAATACGGTATGTTTTTTTCTTTCAAAGGCTTCCATCATTGCGATTATGTATGTACACAGCCTTAAAGTTCTTTGGTAGAGGATGTCCGCATCGGTATCCTACCCTAGCCGTGGCAGTGATCCACAATGGTCTAAAAGGCCGTCTATCAGCACTTACGTAAATGAAGCCTTTCGCATACGCTGCTTTCAACTTCACTTATTTTTTTCGCCAGTGTGGCGAAATAGTCTTGATTTCAAATTCTGCATGGGTCCCAGAAACTCAGTAGTATTCAGTCCTTCATTCTACTATTCGATTCATCTGCGAGGTCCCTAATCACCGGAATTCATAATCTGCGGCACAAGTTCTGGAGGCATTGAACTATCATAGCCAGGATGATGGTATCTCACCATTATCTACTCGTTCAGTCATAATGGTTTGTCATTCAGATGTAAAGTTACCAAAGCTTCTGAACTCTTGCTTCGTCTCTCTCTAAATTGTGATGTAGTTCTTGTGTGCAGTAAATACCACAGTGTTTTTTGCAGCTCACAAATACCCTTCATGGCTGTTGCTATAAATGCTCTTTGGTGAATAGTCAAAACCAGCACTTCACCAATAGCCATTCCAAGGTTTTTACCTCAGCCAATATTGCCGTCCCTTCCTAGCATTTAAGTGACAGGAGAGATTGTTTAGAATATGAATTTCTCATCTTTCTCTCAATTGCACTGGATCGGTTTGTAACCACCTACCGAGAACGTTTTGAAGTTTTTATTGGACAAACAGGTGCAAAATACACCGCAAACCTTGTTTTTTGTGAACTTGCCTGCTATTCGTAACCGTTCCCCATATCAACATGCTTTGACTTTCGTGGTCGTGCACGACAGAAACTACTAAATCAATCATCTTATTCACTAAAGACGGGTGTTTCGGCTTATTCCCTTCAGGTATGATCTAATAAATTGGTAAAAATAAAAAAATTAAAAAAATTAAAAAAATTAAAAAAATTAAAAAAATTGGGGGCGCTTCTTTCTGGAAATCTCATGTCTCTTAAGTTGATTGACTGTTCTAAAGCTGTATCTATCCAAACCTGTGCAAACGACTGCATTAAACAACTTACGGGAATGATTGCCATTTATGAATTCGTAATACACTACCTGCCATCACCCGCCATCAGCAAGTCCATATCAGTAAGGTACAGAGGGTACCCATCTCAAACATTTTGTTGGTCTATCCATTGACCATGAGGGGTCATGGTGTTTTAGAATGTGACATCCGTCCATCCGGGTAAATGTATCTGTGAATCTTATGAGATCTTAATGATATCCGTGACATCATTGGGGAACTCCCTTAGCCTCCACATAGATCGACCTGTCAAAAGTGATTACTCCTCTGCCCAAGGATTGCATCATCGCCTACAACATTTCACGATAGTGTACACTGTGATGAAGTTCAGTTGGAGAGACATTTTTCAATGGATAAAAAACCAGTATCCTACATTGGTGCAACTGTTAAAAATGTTCTTAAAAATGTCGTTTTTAAACTGTTTAACCCGGGTCTTCGAACGACGGTGCCAAATAACTGTAAAAAGAGACTCAAAACTGGCAAATAGCTGTAAAAAAAGGTAGTTTTTACTGACATTAATTTATGAACATTTTGAACAGTGTGTGGAACAGATACAATTCTTTTTTGATGGCATTGAAGGAATTATCATCCCCCCGACATCCTTCTGCCTATTTGCCAAGATTGAGCTGAGCGCAACCTCAAATACCTTGGTTGGAGGATGGGGGACTTAGTGGTCATGGGGTGTGGAAATGTCACGGACTAGAGGGTAATAATTCTTCATTTTCTTTTTGGTATTTAATTGTCCTTGCTTTTTCCTTGAATAAGAAAGGGTAGTTTTTCTTAAATATCCCCAGTGTTGGTCATATAAGTATACGAACACAATCATGCAACTTAATTGTGAAAACTAGCGCATTGTTTTCTCAGCGTCTGGGGTTTCACCCAGAACCACCATCAAAGTATGTTTTGCAATAGTTCCATCATCCAGTGCCAAGGCCATCTTGTGCTCCTATTGAAAAATCATTGGGTCCTCTCCTGACAAAATAATTTAACTCACCAATGTCAATGGTTCATGGGTTTGAAGATCTCATATTTAAAGTAGAGCAGCTATGTTATTGTCACAGGTATAGATACTGATGGTTCAACACATTTTTAGGTAAAAGGAAGGGTAGCAAATTTTGTTTTTATTTTTGGTACTATTTTTCCTCGGCAGTGTCCGACATCCAGTCGCACACCCCTATCCAAACAAAATGCGAAGATTTGGGCATAATCCCGCTCCTCCAATTTTGTATTACAATTATGAGCTATATCGAATTAAAACTTATTGTTTTTAGGTAAATTTATTTTTTTGTTTCATAAACATTTAGCCTAAACTTGGTACAAATCGATACTTCTTTCGGATTTTTTTTTATTCACAAACAATTATGTTAATTTAACTGTGATTTTAAAATATTGTGAGGCGCCACTCACGTATGACGTCAAGTAATGTACTTTGCTATTGTAGTTCTTATTTTTGGTCTCGTGGAGAGGAGACCAAGAGCTATACATACGGTATGTACCAATTCAGCATTCATGCAATACAATTTATAGAAAATAATAACAAAGCCTACCAGCGGGCCCTTTGTCAAGTGTTTACAGAAAGCTCAAGTAAGACTAGGCGCTAAGCAAGAGCTGTGTATTTAAGGATGGAAGTTACATAAGCATACAAATATATCAGGTATATTGTCTCATAGAGCCTTCTGTACTGTACCATTAACAACAGTAATAACATGATATTTTAATGTGCATTTAAGACTAGTGATGAAGTAATAACCACGTAAATCTACCACACACTAAAACAATCGTGGTCACATTTTCCGTGGGAAGGTGTCAACTATGCACACTACGGACTGGAGACGACGCCGTATAGTGGTTCAATTTTGACCACAAAAAGGGTCAAAGTTGACCATTTTCGTGTTCAAATTTGACCACTTTTTTCGTAGCAGTGTGCATAGTTGACTACTGACCCCTGAAAATGCCCGATATTTTTAGTGTGCACCTTGTCCATTAATCTTCCCCTAACCCCCACCCCTTAATTTTCTTACATTTCCTTTCCCGTGTTATGAGTGTATGATCTATTATGACCTGTAGCAAAAATCAAAAAGTGACCCAATTTGAGAGTACTATACCTCCTGGCACTAATCCAGGAGTGCAATGGTTTGTGTGTAATAATTATATAATAGGGCTGTTTTGATATTAGAGGTATCGGTGCGCATGGCTACAGAGCGAATAGCTCTGTAGCCCTGGCGCGTATTTCAAGTTATTATGTTTTGATAGAGATTCCTTTTGCAGGGGAAGTTTCTGGATGATTTTTGATTTATGCACATGTAATTTTAACAGAAGCATGATTATGTGAACTTTTAATCGCAGTGACGATGAAAAGTGGTCACGGACGGGGGCCGGGGCCTAACTGTTGATAATTTAAGCACAACTTACAAATGTACTATTCTACACTGCGTAGTCCGATTATTTTGCCCATGGCTGTAGCAATAATTTACATTTGAGTAGTTTTACGACTATGGTGTTATAACTTATGTGATAACCTGTGGTATTGTCAGTTGTAAAGCCATTTAGAATTTTTCGTGGCCTAAGCCTTTGCCTAACCTCAGTTTTCAGTCCCATTTTTTTTTTCTAATATGGAACTGAGATCACTGCCTATCCCCTACACGTAGACAGTCGAAAAAATTATTTTTCTAGAAATATCTGGTTTACAAGCCCAATTTTTGAATTTGTCCTCAGATCATTTGTATTAATAAACAAGCATACTCCAGTCAAAGAGAGAAAGAAATGCCAAGGTGTTTTCATGGCAAAAAAGCAATGTTGGCATGCCGTTGCGAGGACTCCACATGGTGCGAAATTTTGCACCCTCAAAAACGGCATTGATCTTCAAGATCTTAAATACGGAACTACTACTTTGAACAGAAAGGGAAAGACTTCCATATGTACCACCCTAGTTATATATTTTACAATGATACAAAAGTTATTTCAATTTTGGACTTGTTTGATTAAAAAAAACGGAATAAACAGCTAAAATATACATTTTATGTTGATCGTCAATATATGAGAGGGGGGTACCATATGGAAGTCTTGCCCAGAAAAGAGGTAAGTTTAATAATACCTCCATATCAACATCAACCAAGAAACTTACTGATTTTTTTTTAGGTTTGGTGTGGAACTCGTCTTACCTTTGCCTATAGGCCCTAAGATTTAGACGTGCGTGTTGGACATGAACATAGTTGCAAAAATAAAGAACGCTAAAAAAATCACTCCAACATATATAGCATCTTTAAACAGTGTTACATTCAATACAAAACCAATTGAAAAGCACCAGCTGAAATCATCACCTGAAATCTGGATGAAAATCAAAGTTGAGCGGTGTCAAATTCGGAACCCAAGGTTATTGCATGCAAGTGTAAGTTTTGGCCCCAAATCACACACATTTGATTCCAAATGTAACAACTCAACCTCCATGAGCTACCCAAGACTCTTAGAAGAGACCCCCCCTGATTACAAAAATCAGGAACAGTTGCTATATTGGACCAGGAAATGGATCGAGTTATGACCAGTCGCGTCATTGAAAAGTACAACATATGACTTGAACTGCATTGAAAATAGTCTTTACACGCCTTCAAAATGCATTGAAAACTAGTCTTGACTACAGAACCACAGTATAGTCACATCTTAATCGATTACGCTGTGACAAGGGAGATACAGAATGCTTGTTGCTTTGACGTATTGTAGTTATAAACGTTAACGATATGAATAGTTTGGTATCACGTGTCAGGTACCATGTCACTTGTCAGGTATCAGGTATCATTTTGCTCTTCGGGGGCGACCGATATTATATAAATCTCTCGCCTGTTAAATCAAGGCTGTACATACCCTCTGCCCAAAGTGCTATTATTTTTTCCAAAGGAGCAACCGTTTATTATGTCTCAACAATCTGAAACACTAAAATTTAACTTTTCCCTACTGATTCAAAACCGTCGTACGATTACGATAATCGTTTTTTTTTCCAATGTAGGGATACGTACGTCATTTTTACCTGAATGGTCCCCCGAAGCAAAATAATTAAACCAATCAATGCCGTGACGTCTCAAATCTTTATTTTTTCGCAAAAATTGGCTGTTATTCCCATAATAAATTCCTTTTTAAGATTCAACATTGTATATGTTCTTTAAAATAATTAATATTCAATGGTCCCCGCATGAAGGTGAAAAAGATGGGTCCATAAGTCTACAAACTGAAAACCTAGTCATCCGGGCTAATACCCTTACCGTGGACGTGAGCGAGGCGTACCCGTTTTAGTTTTAGCAGCTTACAGCCACTTGCGCGCTGGCTGCGGGGGTTATGCGCAAAGAGGTTCTATATAACAGTTATGGTGTACACCTTTTCTGTGGTGTTAGGTAAACGAAACGCTTAATTAGGACTCGTTGAGATTTTAAGCTCCTGGACTAAACGTGAAGAAATAAGATTTACACCGTTTATATACACTTTTTTTATATGGTAATTACAATATATCTAATGTCACCATTAACGTATCATCATGGATAACATTAGAGGGCGTACCTGAAATTTCCTAATCGGAAGAAGAAGGTTCTTGAAATCCACCCCCCCCCCCCCCCCTCTTGATATTTTTTCTATTGTTGTTTTGATGAAACATTTCCCCGTTGGGGGAATATTTCCTTCTCTTACCCATACCAGTGTGTTCCAGATCATACTATCGGCCTGATTTGCCATTCAGCATTTTTGAGATCTTTAAATACCTCTTTATTTCGTATTTCAATATATCTTTTTATAATTTCCCGATAACCTCATCTTGCAGGTCTGGATGTTATCTATTATATTGTTTGTAATGCACTATTAAAAAAATGGGTGTTTATGCATGTCCTCCAGTGGTTCTATTATGTGTAAACTGTTAAAAATAGCGATTTTTAAAAACAAAACATGTCTTTTTTAAATTACGTTTTTTCTTTTCGGGCAGTTTTATTTTCTCTCTTTAAACTGGTATGAGTAACAGAGTCCAAGGACTGTCCAAGAAAATTACAATTTTCACCGTTGGGGTTTTGGCATTTTAGTTTAGAAAATCCATTTTATTTTTTACTCTTCAGCTTACCCATCCTTTGAAACCCGCTTCAGCAGGGGTGGCTACCACCCGTCTGGGATTCCTTATTAAGCATCTGTTACTTAGAGTTTTGGTAACCCATTGATAGCTCTTGTCTTCCTCCTTACATTGATACCAAAAGGTACCAACTCCTAGTAACATTTCACAATCGGGTACTGAAATCTGACGTACATAATTATACACATTGTACAATGGGCAAAAATTCAATTTTACACAAGAAGGTAAGGAATCCAGATTTTGCAGATTTAAATCATCATTTACGTTATAAAAACAAGTCAGTGGAGTATTCATGGACAGATATATTCCTTTAACATTATAGTTTACAGTACTCACATACTAATATCAAAACACAAATTCTGGCAAGGGTGGGGGGCTCTTTGTATATGTGGCTGGGTAATATTAGCTGAAAATATTCCGTATTCATGAACAGCCCATGGTCGATTGCCAGGTTATCGATAACTTTTGTTGATTTGACTGATCTGATTCATTCAGAAAACTCTTGGATACCCAAAAAATCCCTACAGAAGGGGGGGTCTCATCCTATTTTCAAGAGCAAAACATATATAATTTTGTTAGTACATATATAGGCATAGCGTTTGTTTTTCACTGTAATTGGGCGCATGTTCACAAAATTAACTAATTCTACATGGGGAAAGACGGGGCAACATTCCCCTACAAGGGGGAAGCTGCCCCCCCCCGGTTAGCCACTGGTTCATACACCTGGGAGGAAATGGTCGGAAAGGTAGGAGGCCAAAAAATCCAAATGTTTCTCCAGTAGGTAATACCGTACCCTAAATGCGAAATGTGTTTATTTGTTATTTTTTTTAAATGGCTCAAATCGGTCATATGGGAAGGCACCACAGTTGCAAACCCTATTTGCCTGTGAAATGGTGGCCATACGCTCACATTATTTTTTGGCGGGATGTGTTGTATCCCTTTTGTAAGTATATTTTGATTTATGTTAAGAAGTAATTTCTATTTACTACTTTTATGTTCTTCCTGTGCTGATAAACCTGCTTCAATATATGTCTCAAGTAACATAGATGTCATGCCCACACTAAAAGAAAATTTTCTACCCGTTTTTACTACACACTTATAAACAAGAGAAAATTTCAATTACTTTGGACCCCCTACAAAAACGAAAACCAGTGGGTGTTAAACACGACCACGATCATTCTATAATGCCAATAAAAATTTTGGAATGCCACTCTGGTTCTTCTCTCTTTTTTTAACTATTAGCCCCCCTTTTTTCCTCTCAGTTGATGCCAATACAGATTGTGTGAGTATGCTTAAAATGTGTTTTAAAGTAAGTGGTCCAATTTACCACACCTAAATGAGGTAACTTTGTGTCTCCTCAAAGTTACAAAATCCTTGAAACTATTTTGTAACGGAAACAAAATTGTGCGAAAGAAAAGGTCATGATGCTGTCAACTACAATCCCGGGTGTAGAAAGTAACTATGGTCCGGCGTAACATATCTCCCCGGGAACAATGGTGAACAATAGGGCAAATCGATTCACTTGACTCCTTCCCCGCCACTTTAGTTTCACGCTTTATTCCGTTATAATCTATGGAGCCCCGTATATAAGTTTTTTTTTTTTATAGTATTCCGGTCTCATAGCCCACCTACACTGGTAAAGAAATATCACTCGATTCAAGTTTCACGCTTTATATTCCGTTGTCAATCTATAGAGCCCGGACTATAATGGCTCCCGGAGGATTATATCTAAATTTACACCAGTCCATTTAGTTCCCCACCGGTGATACCTTTTAGCATGCATTGAGTGTATGCCATCATTGAGATTTGCACTGAAGTAGGCATATTAATTATAAACTTGAAGCCATCCTAAGAACTTCACCCCCACCCATACAATCACTGTTTGGGCATCTAAAGAGCATTCAGTAAATGTTTCACATTGACGCGGGAGAGGGGTGTGATCTTAGTTTATATGGATGTGTGCAACACACATTTGTCTACGGTACTTGTAGTAGAGTTAAATCTGATCAAAAAAATACAGCGGTTCACGTACGAACGCTTCTTCTGCCGATCGCGGTTTTTGACCGGGTGTGCAAAGGTCACAGAGGTCACAATGGTCACTAAGGTCACCAACACAGACTAACCAAGGATCTTGAATTCAGTGTCCATGAACATTATTGACATAATAACCCAAGCAATTTCATAATTCTGACCAATCTTTAGGACCAGTACCTCTGATGAACATGTGACCCCTCTTGAAGGTAACTTGTGGGCACTACCCAAGGACCATTCCATTCAAGTGTCATGAAAATACTGTGTTCATGTGAAACTCAGTGGGTAATTATGTTTGGGCTTAACATTTTTTACCACCGACAGATACCCTCGATTACTTGTAGAGATTTGGGCCCTGATCATGCTCCAGGAGCATATATTTCAACTCGGCTCATAGGGCGCTATTCATTATTAATTATGTGTGCGCTTTGTTCCGTTAAATGTTTCTATTGAAGATTAAAAAGAACGACTTCTAATGCCGGCTTCGGATTGCGTGGCGTGTGTCTGTGGGGGTGCGCAGTCTTGTTATCTAAAGGTCGTGGGTTCGATCCCCACTCCAGGAACAAATTTGACTTTAGGATTTTTATTTGTTTTTAGAGTTGTGAGATTGGAATCATAAAAAACAGAGTTGTGTATTAAGGAGAAAACTTTGAATAGCTGCCTTATGAGATATAAGACTGGTCAATGGTCCTGGCGCATATTTCGGGCCAGAATCTCCGCATGCAATACCCGCACTACCAAAGCAATCCATGTGTGTCCCTCTTCAGAACCCAAAAATACAAAATTGAAAGTTAAATGCTAAAGTACCCTTATCTGTAAACCGTTTTACATAAAATGGTGTCAAATTCAAATGTACTTTTGGAATTAGGTATGTCGGCAGTGGCCTCGTACGCAGAGAATTATGTTGTAATCGGTGAGGCAACTTTGACTGTATCATTTCTTACTGAAATCTCTTTCAAGTGTGCGTATGAAGATGTATGTGTGTGTGTGTGTGTGTGTGTGTTGTGGTGTGGTGTTGATAGGGGTGTGGCTATGTGTGTGTGGTGATGTGTGATTGTGTAAAATAATTGTAGTGAATGGCCATCATAGTTATTATTTTGTATCTGACCGGTAATATAGCACTAATCATCTTAAAGAGCCTGTTTTAAGGTGCAATTAAGGTGTTTAAAATTAAAATACTTGTATAACGTTAAAATTTGTATTTACAATAAATGGTAACACCCAATTGTGATTTTTTATATTTTGCAAAGTAATACAAAGGGTTTATGTTGACATATATTTTTTTCTCCTGGGTGACTGCCTGTGAAAAATACGATGGGTTCCAATTTTATACTATTTATAAATTTAACGCAAAAATGACAAAAAGTCGGGTTCATTATGTACGAGTCCTCCAATACAATTGATTAAGAGTAAAAAATTGTGCTGCCATGCTCTATAGGTTTGAAAACTATGTATAAATAATCACAGCGTCGACATAACAGAATAGTTCCAGTGTTACACAGTTTAAAAGCAATATCCATGTATTCGTTCCTATGGGGTGATTTTTTGAGATATGTAACTATGGTATTTTCTGTCTAGAAACACTGCTTCATGGTAGCAACTAAATTATTACTGTCAGGAAGAAACAAACCATCAATATAGATTCATATACAACTATGGAAGGATTTGTCCAACTTCATCTTCCCGCCATCAGTGGGTTTTCCTCCTGAGAGCAACCACTCTTAATAACAATACCTTACATAGATTTTAACCATGGCCTTAAGATTACAAGTTATAAACCTTATCCACTACCTACATGACTTTACAGATAGCAAGATGATAAATAAATGTATATATGTTTTTGTACTACTTTTTTTTTTTTTTTCAAATTAAAAAAAATTCAACTATATAATAACAAAAAGGCCCGAATAAAAGAGTTTTTTAAACTAGTTTTAAAAATCAGGGAAAATACGATTTAGCATTTTTGATGACTTACTTAGAGTTTATATTTAATTATATTTAACACATTTTATAGGCAAAACGACTTCATATTTCGTATTCTTACATTAAAACGAGTAAGTTGCAAAAGAACGTAATATTACGGAGAATATACTAACGCAGCGTATTAATACTACCTTAATACTCCCCGTTTCCTCAAAATGTGTAGTATTATTTTTAGCCACTGTTTATTTACAAGATGTTTTCTCTTCTTCCAAATTGTAATTTTATGTTAGGTATAGGTAATAAAGCGTGAAGATTATTGAAATTGGGGTTACGTAATTTTAAAAAAAAAAAGGTATCTGGTAAAATTAGGAACATTTTTAACAGTGTGGTGGCAAACACAAAAAACGTAGGATGCTACGAGGACTTTGCAATCAGAAAATCAACAGTGTCATATCAGGTAACACATAAATAAACGTACTTAATTACGGACATAGTTAACAAACGATCTTAACCAAAATACGCTTTGCTACCTGGAATGCCAGGTCAATTAAGGAAAAACATCATCTGCATTGTGTGACTTACTAATCCTCAATCAGTTGGATTATCTTTGGCTATCTCCGAATCTTGGCTGACTGGAGATGGGCAGGGATGAATGAGCCATTGCTGATATCATAATACTCTACCTAATTATAAGCTCCTCATTTCTCTTTACCAGCCATCATAGAAGATGCGGAGGTATAAAGCTATTCTCCTTAGGGATGGTCCTCCATGTAAGGAATAACGGACTGCGAGTTAAACCTCCATGGAATATATGAAATGTCACAATATCATCATCTCCCTACCTCCTTTCAAACTTATTCTATCTACAAACTCAAGTCTGATAAGAAAATAAATTCACCTCATTAATGTTTTCTAGATGAATTCTCCTCTCGTCTTGCTACTTTGACCTGGTAGTGGCCATTTGCTCTAACTGAAGACTTTAATGACATGTGATGATGCTGAGGACCGTGAGGGCGCAATCCTTCTCAATATTCTACAGCTCTAACATGACTTGAAACAAACTAGTTGGTTGGTCCAACTCACATCGGGAACCACACTCTGGCTCTAACTAATACCCTGAGCAGACAATTTTGTGAGCCAATTTCAACTCATAGTCAACATGCCATCTTACCACTATGCTGTCAAGTGCTTTCATCACAAAATCAACCGCCTGAACCATGTTCTTAAAACCCTGCAGACTGGAAAATTCGCAACATCAAAAGAGACCTCGTCCGCTCTGATATACGAGTGCCTTCGGTCTGTTCGTTTGCTTCAGATGGCTGACTGTGATTCCTAGTTAATTAATATAATCACATTTTAATCGAAGATCCTGATGAACGCTCCACTCGCAAACGATCTTTAGTTTCTGCGTCCTCATGCTGCACCTTGGTACACAGATGCTCTTCGTGCTGAGAAGAAGGAACCGGGCTCGGCTGGAGCGCAGAGTGTCACAGACTGGGCTCACAGTATGCAAAGAAGCTTACAAAGATCATGTTCCAAATACAACATCTCTCTTTTCCAAAGCAAGACATATTATCATAACAACCAGATTAACTACATGTGTCAACGGACGCTTTTCCGTAGTCAAGTAATTTAACGTCTCCAAGAGTGGAACAACCTCTGCCACCCATGAATGTCAAACATCTTGCTGACAGTTTTTGCAGAATTTTTTCTACAAGACGATCAAGAAGCTGCGTAATATCTACATTATACTACTACTACACTATGTCTCGTAACTAACGAGTCATGCCAAAGCACCGCAGCTACTTTTCTACATTTTCGAAGAGGAGGTCTGAAATCCATCCAATCACATCGATAGTCCTGCACTTTAGACCCTTTACCAGCTAGTCTTTAAAACTATGTCTGATGATCTGTTACCTGTCTAACTCGATTACCAACTTTTCCTTGTCTTCGGGCGTATTTCCCCAAGTTCTCAAGCAATGCCACTGTTATCCCCCTGCTGAAAAAAATCTGGCTTGGACACCAACATCCTCCAAATTATCGCACCTATATCCAATCTGCCATTTCTTGTAAAAAAAGTGATTGACAGAGTGAACAGTGAATCAGTTGCAGACTTATCTCATCGATACTGATCTCCATGTTCCGATGCATTCGGCATACGCTGCATATCAACAGTACTGAGGTTTTTTTTTGCTCTGGTACGGGTGCAGAATGACATCTTGACAAACATCTTGACAAACAAAAGAGCTGTGCTAGTGTTATTGGACTTCAGCGCCGCTTTCGACGCCATAGACCACGAACAGCTCCTAACCCGTCTAACTGAACGGTAGGGATTCGGAAAAGCATTAAGTTGGGTTCCGTCTACCTAGATGGTCGAACTTAATCTATATCAGTCAGGGTGCTTCGTCAGATCCGTGGCGGTTGATTGTGGAGTGTCCCACAGGGCTCGTTACCGACCCGATTGACTTCATCTGTTCATTGCCCCACGTGATATCATTACTGCCCACGGTTATTCAATCTGTTGTTTACGCTGATGACACCCCGCTCTACCTGACTTTCCACCCTCGGGATCGGGGGGTGAGGCAGCCATAAAAAAGATTGAACATGTAATGTTTTTTTTTTTTTGTGGGGGGGGGGTTTTTTTTGCAGACATCAGATCCTGGTGTAATCCACGAGCTTATTGAATTACAGAATACAGAGATGTTGTACTTTCGCTCTCTTTTTAGATCGGCTACAACTCTCAGCCACTATGATCATCGCAATTATGTTATACATCGCTTCAGCTGAAGCACGGAACCTGGATGTCACCTTAGACTCATCACTAAGAATGATCAATCTTGTTAACAACTTATGCAAAGCTGCTTTGCTCCAAGTAAGAAAATTTGCATGTTTCGACAGTACTGATGAAAAATCTACATCAGATTGGTCCACGCTTTGTTACATCTAGGCTGGATTCCTGCAATTTCTTGCTTTATGGCCTTCCGAAAGAGAATTGACCAAGGTTCAGCAGTTCAAAGCGGCTGTCCCGTCTTGTCCTTAAATCCGTCGACGAGATCACACACACACTCTCTACCAACACATTGCCTTCCAATTAAACAGAGGACCGTTTTTAAGATTCTGCTTCTCACCTATAGGCCATCCCACGGCATTTCACCTGCCTATATCTCTGAGCTCATCCAGCGTATTCACCACCGAGAACGCTTGAGACATTCTGGTCTCCCAGCTGAGTAAATCAGCACTCCTCAACAAAGTTCTATTTGAATAGATCTTTTGCATATCAGCAGCACATTTGTGGAATAAACTCCCTAACAGTAATCCTTAGCTCAGTCAGCAACTATTTTCAAGTCACGTCGTGAAGACATTCCTATTTTACACATATTTAGATCCTGATACTTATCCTGTTTCTGATGCAGTCCAATTACTAATTCTAATAGTGTATTTTTTTTTCTTCCTTTTCTTGTTCTCCACCTTCATCCATTCGGTTGCCTAGGATAGTTGTTTTCATCAGATAGGTAGGGTCGAGGCATCTGAATCCAGGAAGATCATGACTTAACCGATGTCGCTGTGAGGTACATACACACAGATCTCACAGCTGACGATTCAGTGATCCCCATATGTTCTTAGTATGGGGTGCAACGGGGTTGTCTTCTATCTGATCTGTGGTCACAAGAATATGTGTTTTGAATTGCTACCTAAATTTTATCCTATTTATTTTGAAATTGTGTATAATTGATGTATATATATCCCTGTTGTTTTAACATTAATGTTATCTATTTTTGTATTTGTCGTACTGATATGAATTTATTGCTCTTTTTTTGTGAAGTGCTAGAGGCCTCTGCATTAGGCGCTATATCAAGACTGTTATTATTTATATTTTATTAGTAAGTCCCCGGCGGCATTGATTTTGTGACGATTTGTATCTTGATAAATGAAGCATCTGTTTTTCAAATCCTTGTAACAATTCGTCATTTGCTCGATATTTTGAAACAAATGAACTTACTAGCACATGCACCGTCTCCGTGGCGCAATGGATAGCGAGTTGGACTTTACTTACCATATCCAGCTGATGGTATGATTGTATTTCAAGATACGGGTTCGAGTCCCGGCGAAGATGGCATTTTTGTGACGAAAAGTATTTAGGATAGATGAAACAAATCTGTTTTCAACTCCTTTTTTAACAATTCTCATTTGCTCGATATTTTGTAACAAATGAAACTTCACTAACATATGCAACGTCTTCGTGGCGCAATGGATAGCGCGTTTCGACTTCTACTTACTAGATCGCTGATGGTATTCAAAGGTTTCCGGTTCAAGTCCCGGCGGAAATGCATTTTTTGACGATTTGTATTATTTATAGAATGAGAGCAATCTGTTTTCAAATCCTTTTAACAAATCGTCATTTGCTCGATATTTTGTAACAAATGTAAATATCACTCCACATGCAAACGATCTCCATGTGGCGAAAGTGATGCGCGTTGGACTCTCCTTTGGATCAGCTGTGGTAATTCAAAGGTGCCGGGGTTCGAGTCCGCGAGATGGCATTTTTGTGACGAATTTGTATTTTGAAGAAAGGAAAGAAATCTGTTTTCAAATCTTTTTTAACAATTCGTCATGTCTCGATATTTTGTAACAAATGAAACATCACTAACATATGCACGTCTCCGTGGCGCAATGGGTAGCGCGTTGGACTTCTACTTACTAGAATCAGCTGATGTTATTCACAGACTTCCGGGTTCCAAGCCCGGCGAAGATGGTATTTTTGTGAACAAGATTTGTATTTTTTTGGATAGAATGAAAGAAATCTGGTTTTTTCAAATCCTTTTAACAATTCGTCATTTGTTCGATATTTTGGTACCAAATTTGAAAAAAATATCACTACCACCATGCAAAAACTCTCCATGGCGAAATGGATACGAGCGCGTTGACTTCTCCTACTGATCAGCGATGGTATTCAAAGATTCCTGGTTCGAGTCCCGGTGGGATAGCATTTTTTGACGATTTGTATTTTGATAAATGAAAGAAAATCTGGTTTCAAATCCTTTTTAAAAACAATTCGCATTTGCTCGTATTTTTTTGTAACACATGAAACATCACTAACACATGCAAACGTCTCCGTGGCGCAATAAGATCGTGCGTTTGGACTTCACTCTACTTTACGCAGATCGCTGATGGTATTCAGCGGTCCCGGCGGGGATGGCATTTTTTGTGACGATTTGTATTTGGATAGAATGAAACAAATCTGTTTTCACATCCTTTTAACATTCGTCATTTGCTCGACGCCATAACCTCCCGCAGCCGCGCGCAGTGGCTGTAAAGCCTGCTGAAACTAACACGGGTATCCGTCTGCTCATTCAGCCACGGTAAGGGTATTTAGCCGGCTAACTATGTTTTCAGTTTGTAGACTTATGACCCATCTTTTTCACAAACTCTATTATTTTAAGAAATTTATTATTAAAGAATAATATACCGATGTTTGAATCTTAAAAAGGAATTTTATATGGGAATAAACAGCCAATTTTTGGAAAAAATAAAGATTTGATGACGTCAGGCAATTGATGATTGGTTTATTATTTTGCTTCGGGGGACCCATTCAGGTAAAAATGACGTACAATATCCCTACATGACAAAAAAACAACCGATTATCGTCATCTATCGTACGTCCGGTTTTTGAAACAGTAGTGAAAAGGTAAATTTTGTACTGTTAGACTAAAAACGGTGTCTTTGTTTGGAAAAAATAATCCAACTTTGGGCAGCGGGTCATGTAAAGACCTTGATTTAACATAGTCGGATTTAAATATATCGGTCGCCCCCGAAGAGCAAACTGATTTCTGATACCTGACACGTGACCGGTACCTGACACGTGACACAAACTAGTCTCCTTCGTTACCGTTTATAACTACACTACGGCAAAGCAGCAGCATTCTGTATCTCTGTTGTCAGCGTCAATCGATCAAGACGTGAGACTATACGTGTGGGTCTGTACAGGGAGGTAGGACACACGCCAAACAAACTCTGCTCGATTTGGTGCATTGGTGGGGGGGGGGGATTTCCAACTGTTAATTTTTGTGAACGCTCACAATCCTTACTATATGGCAGTCTCGTCCCATGACATTAAAAAAGCATCCTCTTAAACCTTTGTTCAGAAGATCTTAGGACTATCATGATAAATTAAAGAAAATAATATGAAGTTACATCAATCTGCTTTCTTTGTTTAAATAACCTGTGCATAACTCAAAACAAACGCCAGAAACTTTCCCCCCTGCAAAAGTAATCTCTATCAAACATATCCCCTTGAACATACGCCCCATGTCTACAGAGCTATGCGCGCTCTGTAGCCATGCGCAACCCGATTAACCTCTAATATCAAACCAAACACAAACATCCCTCTTTAATTATTTACACCCCAAAACCATTGCACTCCTCGATATTTTGTAACAAATGAAACATTACTAGCACCTACAACGTCTCCGAGCGCAATGGGATACGCGTTTTTGACCTTCTTCTTACCAGATCCGCTGATGGTATGATTGTATTCAAAGTGATACGGGTTTCAATCCCGCGAAAATGCATGTTTGTGACGAAAAGTATTTAGAATAGAATGAAAGAAATCTGTTTTTAAATCCTTTCAATTCGGTCATTTGCTCGATATTTTGTAACAAATGAACTATCATCACTGCCACATGCAACGTCTCCTGGGAATGGATAGCGCGTTGGACTTCTCTACTTATCATCAGTGAATGGTATTCCAAGGTTCCGGGTTCAAGTGCGGTCGGCGGAGATGTCAAGTTTTTGTAACGATTTTGGTATTTTGATAGAATGAAATAATCTGTTTTCAAATCCTTTTTAACAATTCGTCATGCTTCGAATATTTTGTAACCAAATGACACATCACTAACAACTTCCCAATTCATCATAATATCAATTGATAATAAAAAACTTTTCAAATCTTAATCTGAAACAATACCTTGACCTTTATAAGATATAATCTCTTCCTTCCTGCTAAATCCCTACTTTTATCACTTCAAACGCCCTCAACTGGCGTCTCCTCCTCTTTCTCTATTCACAACCCCATCATATCATTTTCTTTTTTTTCCTTTTAAAACTCTCATACCCAGTGCAGTTTCCATCGTTGACCAAATCTAAATTGAGTATCAGATTCTTATGTCACCTTCTTTCGTTTCTTTATAACTTTTTTGTCGGTTGCTGTTGTCTTTTGATGTGTGTTTTTTTTTTTTGTTAATCAGTACGTACTTATCTCAACCATATCACATCGGTATTAATTTTTTTATGTCATCGCCCTCATTATGTCTCAAATTATATTTGTAGCATTTTCTTACTCGGGCATGGTTGCACTATACGCTTCGCTCCCGCCCCATATTACGTGCACGTTGTCATTGATAAATTAGAGCTCGTGATGCGTGGCGGGTAGGGGGATGTAGTGCAATTTTCGCCTTATAGAGGCATATATATTAGTACTCTATATATGATGATCAAACTTTTCTTGTAAATATTATTATAATTTCGGAAAAAGGCTACCGACCGTAAATAAAGCCCTTCGGGGTTGTCGATCGGTTTAGTCTAGCACATGTCTATATATGTTTCATTATGTAGTGTTTTTGTATATTTGTTGTTTTATTAAAGTTTTGAACTTGAACTTGAATATATGCCACGGTATCCGTGCGCAATGGATAGCGACGGTTGGTTGGGACTTCTACTTATTAGATCAGCTGATGGTTTCAAAGGTCCGGGTTCAGTCCCGGGAGAGATGGCATATTTGTGGATGATTGTATTTGTAGAATGAAAGAAATATGTTTTTCAAATCATTTTAACAAGTCGTCATTGTGATATTTTTAAACAAATGAAATATCACTACCACATGCAACGTCCCATGGCGCGAAATGGATTAGGGCGTTGTGGACTTCTCCTTACTGGATCAGCTGATGGTCTCAAAGGTTCCTGGTTCGAGTCACCGGAGGCGGAAGAGGCATTTTGTGACGATTGGTATTTTGATAGAATGAATGAAAAGAAATCTGTTTTCAAATCCTTTTTAACAATTCGTCATTTGCTCGGTATTTTAACAAAGAAACATCACTAACATATGCAACGTCTTCGTGGCGCAATGGATAGCGCGTTGGACTTCTACTTACTAATCAGCTGATGGTATTCAAAGGTTCCGGGTTCAAGTCACGGCGGTAGCGATGGCCTTTTGTGACGATTTGTCTTGATAAATGAAAGAAATCTGTTTTCAAAAAGTCCTTTTAACAATTCGTCATTTGCTCGATATTTTGTAACAAATGTAAATATCACTCCACATGCAAAGTCTCCCATGGCGAAATGGATAGCCGCGTTGGACTTCTCCTTACTGGATCAGCTGATTAGTATTCAAAGGTTCCGGGTTCGAGTCACGGCGGAGATGGCATTTTTGTGACGGTTTGTTTTTTTTAAAAAAAAAAAAAAAAAAAAAAACAAAATCCTTTTTAACAATTCGTCATTTGCTCGATATTTTGTAACAAATGAAAAACATTCACTCACATTATGCATCGTCATCCGTGGCGCAATGGGATTAGCGCGTTTGGAACTTTCTACTTATGGATACAGCTGATGGTATTCAAAAGTTCCGGGTTTGAAAGTGCCCCGGCGGGGATGGCATTTTTGTGACGATTTGTATTTTGAAGAATGATAAGAAATGTTTTCAAATGCTTTTAAAAATTTCATCATTTGCTCGATATTTTGGAACAAAAATTGAAAATCACTATTCACATGCAACGTCTCCGTGGCGAATGGATAGCGTTTTGGACTCTACTTACCAGATTCAGTGATGGTATTCAAAGGTCCCGGCCGGGGATGCAATTTTTGTGACGGATTTGTATTTTGATAGAATGAACAACAAATCTGTTTTCAAATTCATAGTACTTTAACAATTCGTTCATTTGCTCGTATTTTGAACAAATGAAAAAATTACGAGCAATACAAACGTCTTCGTGGCGCAATGGATAGCGAGTGGATTCTACTTACCAGATCAGCTGATGTATGAGTATTCAAAGGATAAGGGTTCGAGTCCCGGCGAAGATGGCATTTTTGTGACAACAAGTATTTAGATAGGATTGAAACAAAATATTTTTCAAAATCCTTTTAACAAATCGTCATTTGCTCGATATTTTGTAAAAAATGAAACATCACTAGCATATGCAACGTCTCAGGGGCAGCAATGATAGCGCGTTGGAAAAACCTTATTACTTACTTAAGATCAGCGATGGTACTTCAAAGGTTCGGGTCCAAGTCTGGGCGGAGTGGATGGCATTTGTTTGTGACGATTTGTATTTGAAATATGAAAGAATGAAAAGAAATTGTTTTCCACTCCTTTAACAATCGTCATTGCTAGAATTTGTAACAAATGGGAAAAATATTCACTCCCAATGCAACGTCTCCTGGCGAAATGATAGCGCGTTGGACTTCTATTACTCACTGAGGGTATTCAAAGGTTCCGGGTTCAAGTCCCGGCGGAGCGGAGATGGCCTTTGTGTGTCGATTTGTATTTTGATAGAATTAAAAGGGGGGGGGGGGGGAAATAAAAAGGAAATCTGTTTTCAAATACTTTTTAACAATTCGTAATTTGCTCGATAGTTTGTAACAAAATTGAACTATCCACTAAACATTTGCAACTCTACGTGGCGACAAGGATAGCGCGTTGGACTTCTACTTATAGATCAAGCTGATGGTATTAAAAGTTTCCTGGTTTCGATCCGGCGGAGATGGCATTTTTGTGACGATTTGGATTTTGATAGAATGAAAGAAGAGAAATATGTTTCAAATTCTTGTTAACCATTGTAATTGTCGATATATTTGGAACAAAAATGAAACCATATTTTTTACATGCAAACGTATCCGTTGGCGCAATGGATAGCGGTGGGACTTCTATCTTACCAGATCAGTCTGATGGATTCCAAAGGTCCGTCGGGGAGGCATTTTTTTGTGACGATTTGGTATTTTGATAGAATGAAACAAATTTGTTTTCAAATTCCTTTAACAATTCGTCATTTGGCTCGATATTTTGTAACCAAATGAAACATTATTAGCACACATACAACGTCTCCGTGGCGCAAGGATACGCGCGTTGGACTTCTACTTACAATATCAGTGATGGTATGATTGTATCAAAGGGATAAGGGTTCGAATCCCGGCGAAGATGGCCCAATTTTTGTGACGAAAAGCTATTAGATAGAATGCAACAATCGTTTCAAACCTTTAACAATTCGTCATTTGCTCATTATTTTGTAAACAAATGATTAAATATTCACTACCACATGCAACGTCTCCGTGGCGCAATGATTAGCGCGTTGGACTTCATTTACTTACCAGATAAGCTGATGTATTCAAAGGTGCCGGGTTCAAGTCTCGGCGGAGATGGCATTTTTATGACCGATTGTATTTGGATAGAATGAAACAAATCGTTTTCAAATCCCGTTACACTTCTCATTTGCTCGATATTTGGAACAAATGAAACATCACTAGCACGTACGACGTCTCCTTGGCGCAAATGGAGTAGCGCCATTGGACTTCTATTACTCACTGAGGGTATTCAAAGGTTCCGGGTTTTTCCACAAGTGTCCCCCCGGCGGAGATTGCCATTTTTGTGAGAAAAGTATTAGATAGAATGAAACAAATCTGTTCAAATCCTTTTAACAATTCGTCATTTGCTCGAATATTTTGTAAACAAATTGAAATATCACTACCAAACATGCATGCAAACGTCTCCGTGGTGCAAGAATAGCGCGTTGGACTTCTACTATCAGATCAGCTGATGATTGTATTCAAAGGTTCCGGGGTCGAGTCCCGGCGGAGATTGCATTTTTGTGACGATTTGTATTTTGATAGAATGAAACAAATCTGTTTTCAAAATCCTTTTAACACAATCGTCATTTACTTGTATTTGTAACAAATGAACATACTAGCACATACAACGTGCCCGGGCGCAATGGATATCGCGTTGGACTTCTACTTATACCAGAGTCAGCTGATGGTATGATGGTATTCGAAGGTTCGGGGTTCGAGTCCCGGCGGAGATGGACATTTTTGTGACGATTTGTATTGTGATTAGAATGTGAAAACAAATATGTTTTCAACGACGGTTAACAATTCAGTCCATTTGACGATATTGGTAACAAATGAAATATCACTTACACATGCAACGTCTCCGTGGCGCACATGATAGCGGCTCGTTGGACTTCTACTTACAAGATCAGCTGATGGTATTCAAAGGTTCCGGGTTCGAGTCCGGCGGGGATGGAATTTTTGTGATCGAAAAGTATTTAGATAGAATGAAACACAATCTGTTTTCAAGCCTTTTTAACAATTCGTAATTTGCTCGATATTTGGTTATAACAAATGAAACAACACTAACATATGCAATGTCTCCGTGGCGCATTGGATAGCGCCGTTGGAATTCTTTACTTACCAGATCAGCTGAGGGTTCTTTTGTTTTTTTTTTTTTTTTCCCAAAAGGGTTCCGGGTCAAGTTCCCGGCGGAGATGGCATTTTTGTGACGAAAAAGGATTTTGATAGAATGAAAAACAAATGTGTTCAAATCCTTTTTTAATACAAAATTCGTCATTGCTTCGATATTTTGTGTAACAAAATAAAAATTACTAGCACATACAACGGTCTCCGTGGCGCAAAGGGCTAGCGGCGTTGGAATTCTGTTTACCGATCAGATGATGGTGTGATGGTTTATTCCGGTTTCGAGTCCCCGCGGAGATGGCATTTTTGTGACGATATGTATTTTGAGAGAATGAAACAAATCTGTTCAAATCCTTTTAACAATTCGTAATTTGCTCGATCTTTGTAACAAAATGAAAATCACTTACCAATTGCAACGTCCTTCCATGGCGAAATGGAGTAAGCGGCGTGGAACTTCTCCGTACTGGAGCAGATGATGGGATTCAAAGTAAAGGGCGGGTTCGAGTCGGCGGGGATGGCATTTTTGTGACGATCTGTATTTTATAGAATGAAAAGAAAACTGTTTTTCAATCACTTTTAACCAATTCGTCATGGACTCAATTTTTGTTAACAAATGAAACATCACTAACATATGCAACGTCTCGTGGCGCAATGGATAGCGCGTTGGACTTTACTTATCGATCAGCTGATGGTATTCAAAGTTCCGGGTTCAATTCTCGGCGGAGATGGCATTTTTTGACGATTTGTATTTTGATAAAACTGAAAGAAATCGGTTTTCAAATCCTTTTAACAAATCGTCATTTGCTCGATATTTGGTAACAAAGAACTCTCACTACCACATGCAACGTATCCATGGCGTAAATGGATAGCGGTTGTGACTTCCATCCTTACTGGAATCAGATGGATGGTATTCAAAGGTCCCTGGTTCGAGTCCGGAGGAGATGGCAATTTTTGTGAGATTTGTATTTTGATAGAATGAGAAAACAAATCTGTTTTGCAAATCCTTTTAAAAAACAATTCGTCATTTGCTCAGATATTTTGAACAAATGAATAGCACTACCACATGGCAAACGTCTCGTGGGCGCGTGATAGCGCGTTGGACTTCTAATTACCGATCAGCTGATGGTATTCAAAGGTCTGGGTTCGAGTTCCTGCGGGGATGGCATTTGTAACGATAGTGTTATTTGATAGAATGGAAAGAGGAATTCTGTTTTTCAAAATCCTTTTTAACAAATTGTCAGTTGCTTCGATATTGGTAACAAAATGCAACACACTAAACACAGCAATGTCTCAGTGGCGCAATGGAGAGCGCGTTGGACTTCTACTTACCAGCTCAGCTGATGGTACAAAGCGTTCCGGGTTCGGGTCCCGGCGGAGATGGCATTTTTGGTTGACGAAAAAGTATTTTGATAGAATGATTTAGAATGATACAAATCTGTTTTCAAAGAACTTTTAACAATTCGTAATTTGCTCGATATTTTTTTAACAAATGAAAAAAAATCACTTACAATGCAACGTATCCGTGGCGCAATGGATAGCGCCTTGGACTTTTACGTGGTAGACGTTCATATAGAAGTCCCATTGATGCAAGTAGGTATTTACCAATGTTCCGTCATGCGCTGTATGACGTTGTCCGTAGCGCTTGAAGGAATGAATGGCAATACCTCATTGGCAATCAATGGGACTTCTATATAGGCCTATATGGAAACGTCGACCTTCTACTTACCAGGGGGGCCCGTTCCCCAAATCGTGCGTAACCCTACGTGTATACTAATAATGCGTCTGTCCTAATACAGACCTTTTAATACCAGTTACACAGTGTTTGGACAAAAGGGTCTACTCAGGCTTATGACATAGCTTGCACGTAAGATTTACGACTGAGGTTCGGAAACGGACCCTGATCGGCGGTCCGGGTTAAGTACGTAATTCCTGTTTCTAAAATGAAAAAAAAAAAGTTGGGGGTCTGTAGTGTTTGAAAAATTCTCCAAGAATGGAATAATACCGAAAGGGCATTGTGGTAACAATGGGATTCGCCCGTAGCTATTGCGTGTCACTTCGTGTCTTCGAGTCCCG
>JAMKCH010021935.1:0-28836 GCA_023653785.1 Ophioderma brevispina | reverse complement strand
CTCTTTTCTCCCCTTCCTCCTTCTGTCATGCGCGAAAGCCCGCTTCCATCTTAAGTCCTCCCTCTCCCGCTGACGGTCTAATTCATTCAATCTCCGTCGTCTTCTACGCCTCTCCTGTCTCTCATACTCGTTCTCATCAGTCGTCTGTCCCGTGCTCTCCATAATGAATATCTCCCGCCTAGAACGCCTCCTAGGCCGATCATCCCTCTTACTAACTGCCAACGGTGACCGTATCTCCACCCCGTTACCATCTGACTCAGTCCAGTTCTCATCCGTTGACTCCCGGTCCTCATTCATCATAAAATGTCTCTCCACCTCACTTGTCACCTTGTCCACTATCTTCTTTACCACCGACCTGGCACCAGAATCATCGCTGCCCGACATCATTTCCTCACCACCGCTCACGACACCATCTATATCGTCAACGACTCGGTCTCCCACCGCTTTCTTCGTGCCTCTCCACTATGTCACTCATCTCACTTCCCCCAGCGATATTCCGGCTGCCTTCGCTACGTCACCTAAGGTGATGGGTCAGGTAGCTGCCGCACCGGCCCCCAAGCAAGCAGATAGTTCTGCAAAAATTGTGACTTAGCGTTCCAAGCTGTCCGCGCGAGTAAAAACCACCATTGCGTACACTGTGCGATCTTCTGAAGATAGCAAGCACGCGTTGGCCCTTACTCTTTCCAATGAAGTACATGTAGTAGGCCTATGGGTTGTTCATAGAATTTAATGCATTAATAAAACAAATGAGTCCAAATATTATATGCTACTAAAAACGGCCCATCAAGTATAAGATCCTTTTTCTGAAAATAAGCAGCCTCCTTCTGATTTTTTTCAACACACTTTTCAAGCGTATCGGAAAGTGTGTTTTCGTTATAATTCTTGTCAGAACCACAGATTTAAATGGTATCCCTCAGACATGTATAATGCATACATCTCAGATGACAAGAGTATTTTGTTATCCAACAACATTTCACCTATTAGGGTTTACGTTGAAATGCAAATAAAAATGATGATTAACATTACTTATATCGGTTCGTTTGTCTTTTACCGAATGGCGGGCAGTAAAATTAAATGACGATCCCTTATTATTTTGCCTCGGTTTGTAAAATCCAGGAATATCCGGGAAAAATCACATTTATGTACACTTTCATGTAGATATGGACTTTTTTTCAGTATTCAAACAGCACAATATGGCATTTTATGGACAACGCGATTTTACTAAACAGAAGGATAATTCCACGGTAACGTACGGCGGAAATGACGTTAAAATAAAAAGGAATGTTGATTATCTTTTCGTGAAGAGTTACAAATTACTGGGAACTTCCATAATTATTTTAAAAACATTGAAAGAAGAAGGGGAAGGTATATATAGGCCTCTATTTCGTCCAGCTATATGGTGCAGAGAGGCCTACCGCTAAAACGACTTCAAAATTACGAAAATCTGGACACGCCCTTGCTTTCCCTTTCACCTTTCATAAACCTTTTCTTCCCTTTTTACCATAGTCTTTTTATTGATTTTAATCATACATCACAAAATTACAAAGAGGGAAAAAACAATCTCATATTAAGTTTTAATCGTGCGCACATTTTTGCGTGCCTGTTTTGTTCGCGTTGTCAGCTCTTAAGCGTTTGTTCATGCGTGACACTTGGGCGTTTTATGCGCTCAATATCGCGTTGAGTATTTTAGAACTAAAATGCAGTATTTCGCAAAATAACAGAAAAAGTAGTTCGGTGGCCCATACTTTTTTCTTCAGTTTCAGTAATCGACAGATCTTGTTAGTTAGTGCGCAACTTTAACTAAAATTTGGACAAAAGTTAACGAACCGATTTTTTTTAATATTAAAAAATGTTCCATGAAAAAATGAATTTTCATCGACGTGTGTACAATGTTTGCGAAAAATAGGTGTTTTTAATAGATTTTTCTCAAAACGAGATCGGTGACCCATATTTTTATTTATGATATTTGACGAACATCGATGAAAGTTCATCTATAAAAAAACCCTAAAAAATCAAAAACACACACACAACTCCCCAGTCACTTATGTCAACGCAACGTAGCCAGTCGTTGAATCTCCGTAGCAGTACCGCCGCACCACTCCTCCGTCGCCTCCGTCGCACACACAACTCCAGTCACTTATGTCACCAAACGTAGCCAGCGTTGAATCTCCGTAGCAGTACCGCAACACCACTACTCGCCCCCGCCGCACACACAACTCCCCAGTCACGTAGCGTCAACACAACGTAGCCAGCCGTGAATATCCGAGCAGTAACGCAGCACCACTTACCGTCGCCTCCGTCGCCACAAAACTCCCAGTCACCTATGTCAACACAACGTAGCCAGCCGTTGAATCTCCATAGCAGTACCGCAGCACCGCTACTTCGTCGCACACACACTCCAACGTCGCATCCGTCGCACAACAACTCACTCGTCGCTTTTATCCACCAACGTAGCCCGTTGAATCCCGTAGGAGTACCGCAGCACCACTACGTCGTCAGCACATACAACTCCCTCGTCGCTTCGTCCACCCACGTAGCCGTTGAATCCCCGAGCAGGAACCGCAGCCCCACTACTTCGTCAACATCACTCCAACGTCTCCTCCGTCCCTTTTTCACCACAGCCTCGCAGGTCGTCAATTAGGATCCCACTTCTGACACCATTGTAGCGGACGGGAGCGCCTCCGGAGGACTCGGGGTAGTTGCCAGGGGCAGAACCTTGCGCTCCGTCTGAAATGCGCACGTGAATCGTTAACTCAGTTTTCTCAAGTATGTTATTACAACCAGCCTTCACCTCGTCGTAGGTTACATCACAACGTCAATCCACCTGTGGTAGTGTCAAACAGCAAACGGAGCATTTTCCTTCTCAGTGCTGCCCACCGCGTGCCGGTGATTGATCACGCTGGGCGCCGACGCACTGAGTGGGTAGTACATGACCTCCGTGGCGGTCCTTCGCTGGATTGGCAACAGGCTTACCTTTCTAAGAGATCCACGATTCTTTACATGACTTTGCATAAATAGTACTGACGTAATGGAATTAATTTGTAGGGAGAGCTATGGATAACCATTTGAGACATTAGTCGTGGACAAAATAAAACACTAAGAATCCGGCCTAACGTCCAATCCCTTTTCACAATCATATCAATGTTTATGTTCATGAATTTTCTATCACAATGGGTCCAGGGGCAAATTTTGGTTTTTGCGGCTGAAAAAAATGAAACTTACGAAGTAACTTTCGTGCTTCACGCAGGGTCTTCACAGAGCTTGTTTCATGCAGTCCGCAATTTGATCAAAGTATCCTTTCAAGACTGAGTCTGAAGAGGTAAAAAATTCAAAAGTTTGTGAAAAACAGCAAACTCATAGTTTTCATTCGTCCATTCACAGTCGTAGTCTTGGTCTTCAAACAGGACCGTCAAAATAAAGCAAAATTTTGGCTCCAGTAGGTCGTGACGTAGCATCCATTTGTTTGAGGATAACAATAAAACTTGATCATGTTCTCAATCCCAAAATCACTCGCTGCGGGACGCCGGTACAGTCACTGTAGTTTAGTAGTTTCCTTTCAATCAGGTAGACTTCTTTCTGAAGTTCAAGAAATGTTCACAAACAAGATGATATAAATCCATGCTTTGCAAGGGAGAAGTCTACATTTTAGTCACAGTGCAATTATCCATACGAAAAAACATTCTTTGCCCCTTCGCCTTAGAACTTGTCACTTTTAGTCACATTGTTTGCCCGTCCTGGCCTTCCTGCCGTAGCATATAGTTTGTGTAACCGTACACTAGCTACATGTCCAATTTCTCGATTTTTGCTTAGAAAAGCTTCAAAATTCGGCTGCGAGAGGTACACGAAATCGTATCCGGATCTTCACCACATGTTGCGAATCCCTTGAGTTATTGCAATGGGAATGGAGAAGACTCAATGGTATAATACCCTCGCTTTTAGGATGGAAGCTTCAATCACGTCTTATTCGTCCCAATATCAATCACGAACTGCCTAATGATAGATCTATCAAGACGAGAGCGTCTCACTGGGATAGGAGAGGGCGCTATTCCACTTTATGAATAGGCTGAGTGGGATGTGGCCAAGCCTTACCGCCACACTTCATAATTCCATGACCAACCGTTTTACAAAACGTTGTGGGTGCGGGAGGTATTAAGTGGGATTATTTAGTCAAGATCAATTTATTTAGCATAAACATATCGACATGACAGCAATGTAGATTACAGTTATTATATTAATCACAATAATCAATTGAAAAACTAAAAAAATGACAGGGAGGGATAATGATATGCTAGGACCATTATGGACAACCGATAGGGCTTATTGTTATTGCTGGCCCTGTAATACATATTTAATACATATTTTAACATACAAGTAAAAAACTAAACATTACAATTATGTTACAAATAAGGGATGATAAAATTACATAGATAAGTATACTAACAAACAAAAAAAAACAAAAACAAACAATTATTAACGCTAAACTAACACTTACGGAATACAGGATACGAAGAATTTGGAAAAGTACAGACTTTTCAACATGTCTTGTTGAGGTATGTAATGAAATTACATAAATAGGAAGCAGAGTATTATGTAAAGTGAAGAAAAAGTAAGGAATAGAGATAGAAATGAGATGAAGAAATAAAGTAAGGAGAGTAATAAGGACTTGGGGAGAAATTTAAAAAAATTACTGGTTTGTGAAATGTTTTTTTCAGTTGAGCGTAAAAGTATTTTTGTTTGTAATGTTGTGATGGATTCTGGAAGATCTTCCAAAGTTTGCGCCGTGATACGAATAAAGTGCTTTTCAGACGAATTTTGGGAGGGAAGATTAGTTTGTCGGCTTTCGGTGTTCTAGCTGTGGATTTGTCTGTTTGTGGTAAGTAATTGCTGAAGTTCATAGGTAAATGATTGTTGTGATAGTTCCCACAAACATGAAGAGCGCGGCTGTTTGAAGTTGGTTGAGGCTCTAATTTAAGTGTTTCAGTGAGTGGAAATATGGCAAAGTGGGAGTTATGGGCGTGAGTTTGTGATAGTGCGCATGGCCCATTTCTGTGTGAGATTTGCGCTGAGTCGTGAATGATAGTTGGAGGCCCAGATGATGTTTACAGTAGCTAAGGTAATGGGAGAACTAGGGTGTTGTAAAGTGTTTAAGGTTAGTCGTGGAAGGTGGGTTTAGGCTCTGTAGATTGTACAATTGCGTTGAGAACGCTTGGTTGTGACCGAATGATGGTCATTCAATGTTAGTGTCGTCGGATTGTGATGCCAGACATTTGCGTGCGTGTACCGGGAGATTGTCTGGGTATCTATTGTTAATGTTTGATTGTGATTAGTGTTGTGTCTAGAGAAAAGCATGTAGTAGTTTTAAAACTTGAGTGAAAGTTGGTTGCCGAAAACGTCAGTGATTTTTGCGCGTTTAGATATCATGTGTTAACAAGTGCATTAATGTTAGGGTTTGAGAGAAAAATGTTGTGTCATCTGCAAATTAAGATTAGTTTCTAGTGTGTTGAGATGTTGGTGATGTCCATTTATGTAAATGATGAAAAGTAGGGGTCCAAGGATTGAGCGCCTGCGGGACGACAACTGTGATAGGTTGATGGATGATGTCAGTGGAGTGGCACGTAAACTGATTGTGAGCGGTTAGGTAACTCCTGAAACACTCCAAGGCTACACCACGGACACCCGAACCAGTCAGTGATTTGCGAGTTCATGATTCATGATTGTTCAAAGTGCATTAATGTAGGGTTTGAGAGAAAAGTTTGTGTCATCTGCAAATAAGATTAGTGTTAGTGTGTTAGAGATGTTGGTGAGGTCATTCATGTAAATGGATGAAAAGTAGGGGTCCAAGGGATTGAGCCGGCGGGGACGCCAACCTGTGAAGGTTTGAGGGATGATGAAGTGGAGTGCCGTAGATGATGTGAGCGGTTAGTTAGAAGTGTAACATCCTGAACCAATCCAAGACTACCCAGGACACCGTAATGATAAAGCTGGTGAAGAAGAATGTGTGGTCAATGGTGTCGAAAGCATTGGAGAGATCAAGAATACCCCATGGTTGAAGTTGATTTGCTAGTGCAAGTTGAGGTTGGTTGTTAGTTTCAGGAGTGCCATGTAAGTGAGCGTTGGGCCTAAAACCGTATGGTTCATCGACAAGAATGTTGGCTTATTGAAGAATGTTAGACAGACGGGGTACATGATTTTGTGTCGCCTGCCCTAAGCAGGAAGACACATAGGGATCACTTTGTCCATGTTGTTGTTGAGTCTGTGTTGATGCTGTTGTGGTTGTTGTCGTGTGAAAAAGGTTAACATTTTGAAGTAATATCCACATACTTTGATGGATTTAACCCAACTTGGGTCCACAGGTGCAACATGGCATTCCCCGCATGGTGATGAGGGCAAAGGTCACATTGCAGGTCAAAGGTCATGTGAGGGTAAGTTGTTTAAAATAGGCTGAAAAGTAAAATGACTTCCATATGAAAAGTTGAAGTTACAATTGGAACCAAACTGAATCATAGGTGCAACATGGGATCCCCTATTTGTTGCTGAGGTCAACAGGTCACATGCCAAGGTCAAAGGTTCATGTGAGGTAAAGTTGGAAAATAGGCTGAAAATGTAAAATGACCTCATATGAAAAGTTGAAGTTCAATTGGAACCAAACTTGAACATAGGTGCAAAATGGGATCCCTCATTTGTTGCTGAGGTCAAAGGTCACATATCAAGGTCAAAGGTCATGTTAGGCCTATCATTCATAACCCGCGACGGACAGGCGACACAAGCGGTCGAGGACCGATGTTATTTTTTCAAGTAGTTTTGAAAAAGATGGAAGAACAGAAATGGGCCTGTAATTTGCAATGTTAGTTTTTCAAGACAGTTGTTCTATCAATCTAGATAAGTAGATAGACCCGATTTAAAATTGCAAGTTAATAAACAATAAAAATTAAACTGATTAGGTAGGTCTTAAATGTTAAATTGGTTTTAAATGTAAAGGGGGGACTTTGTGAAACTGACTTTATCTGAAATGCCCCGGGTTGTGGAACTGGAGTTTGAGTAAATGATATTTGTAACGGCTAGCAAGAGTGAATAATGGGATGTATTTAGCAAGCACAAGAGGCGTAACCAGACCTTTGCACCACATGGGGGGGGGGGGCGGACTGAAGGGGTGCCAAGGGCTTTTTTTGGGGGCAAATTTGGGTCCTTCTCCATAGAAACTGTCCAAAAGTCAGTTCATTTGGGGGGGGTCTGAAGGGGGACAAGAGTTCTGTTGGGGTGGGGGCTTGCAACCCCCTGCCCCCCCCCACCGCTGGTTACGCCAATGCAACGCACGTCCATTTGGTCTTACCAAACTTCTCAAAGAGACGGGTAACTAGTCAACAATTCCAGGGCCAGTTTCCCCTGTTATGAGAGAGAGAGAGAGACGGCACGGTGAGTTCGGTGGGTTTCATTGAATTTTACTTGAATTTCAAAAATCAGACCCAGAAGTAAAAATGCTGTCGACTTCGGGGAAAAATTTTTGAATCGAAGTCAAAGATTACTTCCGGGTTCATGTTGAAAGGTCTTATGTTCGAGACACCCGGGGGGATGTCTCGAAACATCAGACCTCGAAAACAAACAGGACTCAGACCCGGAAGTGAAATTACTTCCGGGTATGATGTTGAGGTATGAGGTCTGATGTTTCGAGGTCTGATGTTCGAGACCCCGGGGGATGTCTCGAAACATCCGACCTCGAAACTAGACCCGGAAGTTAAAAATGTTGATTCGGCAAAAAAAAATCCACTTCAGGGTCTGAGGTCTGTTGTTACGAGACATCCCCCCGGGTCCGGGTGTCTCGAAACAGACCTCGAAACATCGACCCGAAAGTGAATTTACTTCCGGTGTCATAAACTACCTGTCCCGGTGACTGAGTGTCCTACCACCCATCTGTCGATTGTGATCGCATTGAGCTGCTTGTAGACATCGTTTGTTTTTTCAGCATTGTACCCAAATGGCCTCGGATACAAGGTCACGGTTTAATATTCCGTACATGTTGCTTTGGTAGCTAGGACACTCTCTCGATGGGGACACTCAATTTCTTTACACCGGGATGATGTTCGAGGTCTGAGGTCTGGGGTTTTGCAGGTCGATGTTTCGAGACACCCTAAAACATAGGCTGAATGTGTATTTGCTCTGTACCAAGAACATTTCTGAGTTAATCCTTTCAGGTGGGACTTTTTGATGGAAAGCTTCACATCAGGGCAAAAAATCAGCACTTCGATTTTTTAGGGACACCTGAGTGTGAATTCTCGTTGCACTTTAAGCATTAATTTGCGAATTATCTAGAGCCTAATAAGTTTAAAATTTAAACCTATTTACATTAAATTTCAGGTCTTTTAAAGTTTTTTCCTATTTTTTTGAAATTAATGGGTTTTAGTGTTCGTAATGACAGTTTTTCTTCCCTGCATCTTTAGCCTTTCCTTGAACTAAGTAAAACCCAGTGTGAAAGCAGATATAGTTCCGGCGGGGCGGAGACACAGTCCGTGCTTATAGCGATAAGGAATAAATAAAGCGCGAAACTAAGTGAGTGAAGAGGTCAACTGAATCGAATGCCTTATTGTTCACCATGGTTCCCGGACTATTGAGTACGCGGACGATTTAATACTTCTCCCCGGACTAAAATATCCCTGACATTATTTGAGCGGCATTAAATTAGAGGAAGACCATATTCTGTTCTACGAACATAGGCCATATCTAACTACCCATTTTCTTAGTGTAGCAATTAACACGCGAAAATGAAAATGAAAACTCTAATTATTATTAAAGGCTATTATGTAGGAGACGGCGGACGATCAGAGGAAAATAAGCTAAAATAGGTTGAAAACGGTTTAAATCGCTAGGGGAATCTACCATGTGAAATCAGAAAAGAAATGGAACAAAACCCAACTATTTTCAATGGATTTTTTACAATATAAATATCCACCCCAAAGGGTTATTTTTCGCGGAGAGCATACCTTATTTGAATTTTGGGACGTTGATGCGTAAACAATGTCGCGCGTTACATCGCCGATCTCAAAAAAAGACCCTAAGTACGGTTTTTGTACACGAGCATGAATCCACCTGGGAATACAAGGGGCCCCACCGGGCTTAAACAGTGTCTGGACGGTCGATCTGCTTACCAATCATCAACAAGGAATTGAGGATCATTTATTTGTCTTTGAATGCATTTTCTCAAGCTCTCAAAGCATGCATCTGTCATCAGGCTCTGAAGAAGTTGGCTTGGACAAAACATCTTCCATCTCCCCATTTCTGAAAGGCGATTGATGGATAGCAGGTAACCAGTGCAGACCTTTCTCATTGTAATGATCTCAATGTCCCATTGGCAGTATTGAGACTGCATTGCTATGTGTGCAGATGAAATCTTGGGGAGTCCGCAGCATGTTTGACCCCACGCAAATTGTCTCTTCTTTTTAGAGCAATTTTAAGCAATGGCGACCACAACTTTGACAACTGATACAAGGAACATGCAAGAGCATTTTCCTCTGCAAAAATCAGGAAAAAAATCCATTGCGGAAATCTTGCCATATAGGCCTACAAAGGTCAGGATTTTGAGGCTTGTTAGTGCTATGGACTTAGGTAGTGCAGCTTTTTTGACAACCATATATCATAGTTAACCTCAACACTCACAAAAACAATATGGAATCAACGGCTAAAGCACTCAGTTGGGTCTCTAAGCTCCTACATAGAAGGCAAAATGCAATCCATATTCATTAAAGATGTCATGCCAGATCCTGTTGTAGTTGATTGTGGAGTTCCACAGGATTCAGTCATTGGACCTATTGATTTCATTTTGTTCAGTGCCCCGCTCCAGGATACCCTTACAGCTCATTTTGTTTCAGTATGCTGATCTACCCGACAAGCTGTGACATTCTACTCTCGGGATACAAAGCAGCCTCGGAGAAGATTAAAGGTGGGTGACCCGATCATGGTCAGAATGGTCTTTTAGCATTCATGTGAAAACCAACCTAAACGGCAGGACTTTCCCCCGGGGGGGGGGGGGGGGGGCCACTCTACCTAAACCTGTTGTCATCCGCGAGCAGAAAAACGCGGGAAAGGGTAGGGTTTTCACACCGCGGCGCGGACCGCGAAAACGGTCACAAAACCAAGCAAAATGAACAAAAAGGGTATCATTTTCGCACTCATCAAGTCAGCGGTTAGGGTAGCCAATGGCGGATCCGGCCTCTTCCCTATACCGAAAAAATATAAATGCGACAATGACACTTAGGTAGAAAAAAATCCTCTAACTCATGATATTTGCAAAATTTTCCACGCTACGCGCGTTAAAGGAGTCACAGACACCAGATTCAGTGCAGGGCAGCGGGCCTATCATTGAGAAATGACGATTCCTTTTGTGATTGCCTGATCATCACTATTGTTCTACCTTTTTTTTGCATAAATCGGACAGCAATCGGAATTTAAAGCGGAGTCGTTATTAAGGAAAAATGGTACTTCTCAAAACAAACAACAGATACACCAGTTTTGCGCTATGGCGGCGCTATGGTCTTTTCCCCGTACAGAAAAGATTCAAATGTCTTCTTAATTTTCAGTGCGGATTGCCAGGGAAAGAGTCGATTTATTTGGTGGGCTGCAAATGTGGAAATCGGTGCCGAAAATGGGCGTCTTTAGCCTCTTATTAATGTCCCTATCTGTTTTTTGAGTATGTTATTTTATGTGTAAAATATATCTCTATTCTTCCAATGCCCTAGACTATCATTTGCGAGCAAATTGAAGAAATTTCAGATTTTGTGAAAATGTGCCAGTGCGGCTTTCAGGGTATGCTTTTAGGGTTTATCCGTGAAAAGGGTAGTCTGAACGAAGGAAAGATATCCGTGTTTAGGGTCAGATCTGAAAGGTCCTGCTTGAGGATGACACCACAGGAATGTATATAAGTGGCCCCCCGGGGACTTTCCAGTCTTTCCAGTAGCTCCTGAGCTTGCTCAGCAGTGTCAGACAATATTGCTACATCGTCTGCAAATTCCATATCTGTCACATTTAATGGTCCAACTCAACGACACTGTCTGGGTTTAATTGTAAACCCAAGGCTTTCCTTCTATGGCCAATTTCAAGCAGTGGTCTAAAACTATGATAAACCAATGTCTCCTTGTAGTACCCCTGCATAAATGTTGATTTCTTCAGTTTCCCCATTTGGTGAGATAACCTTTGCTCTTGTATTATTGCAAGTATGATCAATGGCATTGACAATGATGTCAGGAATCCTGTAAGCCTTGAGTATTTTGATCATTTACCTTCTGTGAATCATGTCAAAGGCCTTCTTGAAGGCTACGAAGGTCATCACTGAAGTTTGATTTCTGCCCTGTGTGTCCTCTATTACGTATTATTCTCCTCAGTGCCAAGATCTGGCTGATTAGACAATTTTTTTTCCAAATCTGCGTTGATTAGGTCTTTTGTCATCTATGTGAGGTCTTATCCTGCGATTATGTTTTGGCGATGACAGAGTTTAGGCTAATACCCCTGTAATTTGCAGCATTACTTAAATCTCCAGTTTTGGAATGATGTTTAGTATTGACCATTGATCAGGTTTCTGTCTTTCTAGTAGAGCTTCATTACAAAATCCAAGGATTATTTCATTCACATCACATCTCTTTAAACCTTCTGGTGGAATACCATCCTCTCCAAAGCTCTTGCTTTCTTTAATTGACTTCTAGATATTCATCAATATCACATCACTTTCACCTCGAAGACGATTACTAATTTGAAATGTATCAATGACACATGATTGGTAAAATCTATCCTTTGTCATCATTTTTTAAATAGCTTGATTTGTTAAATAAACTCACTTGATAAAAATATAAATTAATGATACACTTAAAATTGCATACACGGCTAGGAAGATTCATGCAAAAGAGAATGCTCATGTTTCAGATTAGTTACCATCTTTGAGGTGGAAGTGATTTTCACCTGGACCACATTGTCTGGGTAAGTGTATTTGTGTGAACCTCAAAGATGGGTGCTAATCCAACACATGGACACTCTATTTGAGTGCTTTCACCTGTGTGACAAGATACATTGCTACGGCGGTCCGGTAAGTACGTAATTCCCGTTTCTAAAATTGAAAAAATAAATTGAAACCAGTGTTTGATAATTCTCAAGACTAGAATAATACCGAAAGGCATTGTGGGAAAAATGGATTCTTCCATAGAGATTGCGTGTTAACTTTTCCGTGTCTGCGAGTACTGAAGTACCCGACAAAAACGTTCAATTTTCTCGCTAGGTTCTATAGGTTCAGACCCAATTACGATACATATTTAAAACAAAACACAGTAACAGACCCTCTGATGCCAAACTTCCATAGAACCCCTCTGTTTTCCGGAGATATTTGCTTTCATTTACACACATTCTCTCTGACGGACTGATAACGTTAATCTCTCGCGCAGTACCAATTTAAATAATAACTTTCGCAGTCTGTGACACAGACTACACACTTTCCGGACCGCCGTAATACATTGCATATCTGTCTGTTTTAACGTGTGTGCACTGTGCTGCATTTCCCTTATGTACACATGTGCATTTGTAACCCTCTTATTAATATAACAAGAAATATGTGGTGCATAATTAAAGGTGCTTGTTCCGCTTTATGAGTATTGTGTTCTCTACTTGATATGAGAGCCTAGCACTTGCACATACACCCCCGTCAAATACCGTGGGAAACAAACTTGCGGTTTTAATGGTAGACGCAATAATGCATGTTGCAAAGCCCTATTCAATACTGTGTTAATATTGATGGTTAACCACTAAAATGGCATTTTTTTGTATCATGGGAATGAAATGGATTTGAGGGCTCAAATTTCAGGATGACAATGAGAAAATACGGCCTTTCATCTGATATCAAAATCGATACTACTTTCGGGTAAATCAGGGGGGTCCAAGACGATCGGAACACGCACCTTTAAGATGGCCCCACAACTGGTTTAATCACATTTTAATGAAAACTAGTGCATCCCCATGTGTGACCTTTGACCGATGTGTGTGACCTTTGACCACAGATTTGTTCCATGCTCAGGTCAGTGGTCCTTTTGACCAAATATGGTGGTCACAGGGCATTTCTATGCAAATTGAACTCTAGATGACCTTTGACCTTTTGGGTCACTCCAAAACCTTACAAACAAAGGTCAGACTGTCCTCCCTTACCTTCATGCCAAATATCAGCCCCATGTGGCAAAACACATAGCCGGACAGACATCTCATTTTTTTAGTAGTATAGATATGCAAAATGGAGCCATAAAATATTCGTAACATGTCCAAAAAATATACAACACATGACCTTGTCATGTTCTATCACTGTGCCACAATAGAAGTTCATTGACTAATCAGTTTAGTCTGTAGAGTGGATTAATGAATTTTCAAAATATGCAAATGAGCTCATTAATATTCATAACATGTCCAAAAAGTATACAGCACATGATCTTGTCATGTTATATCCCTGTGCCATGTTAGAAGTTCATTGAGTAATCGGTTTATTTTGTGGAGTGGATTAATGCTTTTTTTTCAAAATATGCAAATGTACTCATATATTCATAATCTGTCCAAAAAGTATAGAGCACATTATGTTCTATCAACGTGCCATATGTTAAAAGTACATTGAGTAATCCGTTTAGTCTGTAGAGAAGATTAATGCTTTTGCTGCCCATCCGCCTGCCCATTGTGTTGTGGGGGCCAAAAATACACGAGGCAGGATTTTAATCTGTGGCATAGCCAATATAGCAGGGGACTGTAGTGAAAGAGTGTGCGCTTCCGGATAAAATTGTGAATTTTTGCACACAAGTACTTCAGGCATTGATAATCCATAAAATTGATGGAAGCACTTGCCAACCCCCCTTAATGGCCCCAGCTTGAGTTTCAAGGTTATACAGGGGTCAAAAATTTTAAATGTTTTTAATGTGTTAAAAAGCACACCATGGTGTTTGTCTGGTTACAAGGATTCCAAAAACGTATAGTTTACACTATTCTATGGCTTATAGTCCATCGTATGGGTTAAAAGTTAAAAGTTGCTTGATTCAGTTGATATGTGGTGCAAATTCTTTCCCTAGCTTAAAGGATTGGAATAAGGAATAGTTTGCCTTATCTGTTATGCTTAGTTTGCACGTTATCCAACAAAATAGGTCACACGTCAATAGAATCCAATAGGTGCCAATAGCTGTTGACTTTATTCGCCATTTTGGTTAATAACCAGAGACGTAAGATAGTCAAAACTATTCCTATATATCATTCTATGAGCTAAACCAACAATTTGAACCACATTTTACAAAAATTGGAGCAACTTTTAATTTTGACCTCTAAACAAACCAAAATTGACTTTTTCACCATTTTTACCGTTTTTACCCCATAATTCCTAAAATATAAGTTACAGGTAGTATAAACTATACCTTTTTGGAGTCCTTGTAACCAGACAGACATCATGGTGTGCTTTTCAACACAATCAAAACATTTTTAAAAATTTACCAATGTGTAACTTTGAAATCCAAGCTGGGGGACGTGAAAGGGGTGTGGCAAGTGCTTCCATCAATATTTTTGATTATCAATGTATAAAGTACTTGTGTACCAAAATTCACAATTTTATCCAGATTTGCACACTCACATAAGATATGTGCACTAGTCCCTCACTAATAGGGAGCAAGGGTGAAGAGTGCCTCCTTAAAAAACAATATGAGGTAAAATCAGGAATATTGATGAAAACTTGTGCAAAATCAGACATTTTTGGACTCTATTTCCGCTTTGATCAGGACACCTTTTCCCTCCTTAGAACTATAAGGCTGCCTACGCCACTGACCTCATTTTCAAGATAATTAGGTTGGATCCCTAATGGGAGGGCCCATGACAACGGAGCAAAAATGTTGGTGCATAATCAAATCAGTATTTTGCCACTCAGTTTCACACTGAACTTAATTTTTCAGTTCTTATTTCTTTAATGTTGAGGTCTTGGAACCCTCCTAGCGTGTGTAAATTGTCTTGCAAATTATAAAAACAATATGGAAACCTACACATTTCTTCAGTTACATCTTCAGAATTACAATGTACCATATCATTGGAAGGTCCTTTAAGATGATAAAATCTATGATAAAATATACAACATATACTTTTTGAAGTGACATGTCACATATACTCATGCCAGGTGAAGGATGATAAAAACTGCAATGCCATTGTATTAAGCTAGCACCAAAGTAGATTTTTATACTGTTAATAGAAATTGCACAAACCAACACTTCATAAATTCATAAACACTTTCCAAGTACTAGAAAATGACTGAATAAGATGTTTTATGTATAAATAGTATTTCATAAAACAAAATTTACTATTATGAAGCTTTTTAATACTCAATGTACTTGACAAAGGACCAGCAATGCTACCAAAGAAACCCTGTTCCTTTTCAACCCATATAGTCCTGCAGTAGGCCGGGCAGTAGGGCCAAATGACCCCCGGGATATGTCCTTGCATATAAGAGTCTGCACAAAATGCTTTGATGGTTTCTAGGCAACATTGACCTGCTGATTCCAAATCTTAATGATGCAACTTTGTCATCCTTGATCATTTTAAGATAGGGAATGGGGAAATTTAACAGGGATAAAATTTGTAAATGCTTCATACAGTGCTAAAATGTGCATAAACAGACTCATATGGACCTACGGATTAAAAAAAGTATAGTCTGCTCCATCAACAACCTCTTGTGTTTGCACGACAGGCCAAAAATGTTCACGGTCATCCTGGGGTAAATATTTATAATCATCCGATTTGTTTCAAATTGTTCATGTGGGCATGTTACAGCAGGAAAATGTACATTTACTTCTTAATCAGCTCAAAGGTATTTAGCAGAGTAGAGTGCTGATCCCCCACAGACCCTCTGTGCCCTATGAGTATTATACCCCACATGTCAAACAAAATACATAACATTTATTTTACCAATATTATATAGGAACTCGGAGAAACTGGTGAGCATTGAATTAAATAAAGACGAAAAATACACGGTCTCGAACCCAGTCCTCTCGCTAACTAGGCATAAGATTTACCACTGGACCACAGAGGATTGTGTTCATGTGGACACAAGAGAAACGAGCGATAATGTATTTCAGTCTCAACTTGCCATAATTATATATTATGGTATTTAGAAGGAGATGTACCTAATATGCATGATTATAAGCAGGATCTAGACGATGCGAAACTCAATTCAATATACACGAGGATTAAGTAAATGAGACAAACCAAGAGGAATAAGACAAAATATTATATAGAACTTAGAGAAATGGCGAGCATTGGAATTAAATAAAGACGAAAATACATGCTCTGGAAACCAGTCCTCTCACTAACTATAGGCGTGAGATTTACAACTGGACCACAGAGACTTGTGTTTACGTGGATACAGGAGAAACGAGCCCTAATGCATTTCAGTCTTTATTTTAGAGTTCAAGCAGCGTAATTATATAGAAGGAGAGGACCTAGGATTGCATGATTCTAGCGAATCTATGACGAGCAAAACTCAGTCAAGTTGTAAGAACGGATTAAGTAAATGATATCATGGGGCTGAGGGGAGGGGTTCACCTTTTGGTGAATTGATTAAAAAAAAGGTTCAAAACATAATTTTGACAAGAAAGTCCACTTTTTTGAAGGCCCCAAACCCCCCCAAAATAAACGCCGGTGGACGACCTGACTAAAGCCAACTCAAACTTTACACTTTCAAAAGACTCACAAAGGAATAATTTTACATACTAATAGTTACATCAAGGAGTGAGCATATAATACATATAAGTTGGTCATCGTAATACTTGACATATTTCAATGAGATTGAAATGGTTATGACTAAGGATAGACCATTTATTTGTAAAGTTGAAATTGTACTAAATATAAACCAGGTACACTGACTTGGGGTATAGCCAATTATTTTCTTAGTTTCAATTAAACCAGTGGTGGTTATTGATTTGGGCTGTATTTGTCAAATGATTAGGCCTTAATTGCAATATGTGTGCTTCCAGCGGTTACCTTGCCAGTCCCAATTTTTGACCGCAAGGGTCGACATCGACGTCCAAATTCCCATTGGATGAACACGCAAGTAGTGTGATATTATGTGAATAAAGCTAAAGCAAGATATGTGTGATCGAAAGAAACAAGGATTTGTTATTGTAAATAGCCATTATAGTGTGCATTTGCATGCAACAGACCAGATTTTACAAATTAAATGATCAGTGCAGGCTCTGGATGTCAAAGTTTTCCCAGGTGCATCGGTAAAACATCGTCTCTCTGCCGGCAATTGTTGCGGCGCACCGTATTGCAAAATGGAGTATTGTCCAAAAACCCATTCGGATAAACGTGGCAACTGTTACCATTTTCTGATGTACTCACTTGCAAGGTGAAAATATTATTCTCATAATGGGAAGAATTCTGCTGAGACCACCACATCTAAAAGTTATCAGGACATTAAAGATTTAATGGTAAAACACTTTTCATGCTCATAGCTAACAATGTTCATAAGTTTCAAAGTACAACCCTGTTTGTGAGGTATCAAACTCCAGTGAGCCCATTCTGAAGCGATTACCCTGTTGCAACCGAGTGAATCACGACTTTGTTCTACCAGCCAAAGAGCAGACTCTGCAGATATGCCACTATATCAACGACTTTTAGCCTTGATTCCCATTCATAATATGGTATCTGTAAACAAAAGGTAAGTGAAGCATGTTGTAAGCGGAGGTCAATGGCAACCTGCAAAATATTTCTGCAAGAAACCATTTGAGAAGAGTACAAAAAAATTGGGATGTTAATAAATATTAGTTCTAGGCTTCAAGAGAGGCATGCGGATATGAACTCAAAAATTAAGTTAAACATTTACACCAAGTATTGGTTGCTTTCTTAAGCAAAGTCCAACCCTCGTGACCAGTCTCTAAGGAGGTAAGAGAGTCACCTTGTGGAAAGAAAGGGAACTTGCCATCAACCAAGTAACATCTATCGGTATGAACCTGGTGAGCATCTCCCACCTGGAGCGGACTCCTCATGGGCTGAATGGGCAATGCCTCAATAGATTGAGAACCGACTGGGCGATCTAGGTTCCTTGCAGAAGTGGGACATATTTGGAAGCAGATCCAGGATAATACTGTGATTGTGGAAACAGCACCACAGACAAGGAAAACCTCTGGTAGCCATTGCTGGAGCAACAATGCCCAAACGAAGACCTTGCGGAATTCGTGAAGAAGCCAGAACGTTGTACCCATCTCTTGGCTGGATCATATTTGAGAACCACAGGTTTGGACACGATAAGAAGAAAGACCGTTATTGGTCGATTGATGGTTTCACATCGTTATATGATTTAAAATACAGCAAGTAAACTTGCGCCACCCCTGGCAAGATGGCAATATAAACCAGTTGGTTAGTTTGGTACAGTTGTCAGTTGCAGGGGATCAACATGAACCTCAGATGACCTGACGATGGTCAATGACCTTTGGACCTCATCCACATATGAAGGAACCCCTTACTGCACCTTAAACCCAAGTCTGATTTAAATCGGACTCAACTTTTCAAAGACCATCTGAAAAACATTATTTTAAAAAAAACCTAACCAAACGGGAAATGACTGCAGCTGAATTTTGACCTGATATGACCTTTTGACCTAAAATAGAAGGGAACCATATGCACCTTTAACCAAGCTAGGTTGTTATTCAGGACTTCAACTTTCAAAGACCCTAAAATGAAAACCTAACCAAACGGGAACACTGACCTGCCTGGTGACTTTGTCCTGACCTTGACATATACATGGGATGCATGCATCCCCATGGCAAGATCAGTCTGGAACCTGATCTCAGATGACCGTTGACCTTGGTCTATGACCTTGTAACAGCATCATATTTACTGAAGGTTTGAATCGGACTTCAATTTTTCAAAGAAAGATATGAAAAACAAAAACCTAACCATGATCAACCTAACTAAAAACTGCGAACACACACATACTAGACCACATTGTGCTATCACCAAAAATCCCCTACTGCTTTTCAAGCAGGGGCTAATTAGCCAATCAGCGATATGGTCAGGGACGCTTAACGGTGCGTGGCATATGTATAAAAGGTCTTTTGTGGAAATTGGTTACTCCAGAGGTTATATCATGTTTTAACCGATCAAAGTGGTGGACCTCAGGGGGTTAATAGTGGTATTAAAATATACCGCTCATGTACAGTTAGCCAGATTTATAAAACTTACTTAGAGCTCTATTTCCTAACTTTCAAAATAGTTTAAACACTTGTGTGCCTATCATTTTTCCAGAATTTTACTATAATACTTAATTTAATTTCGTCTGATTTTATATTACAACCTTCAACTCATAGTCTGGGAACAAACTTTGGGAATTATCAGTTAGTTCAAAATTTTTAACATTGTCGGGAATGTGGAATATGGTTACACTACACTTTTCTATCAACATCAACATGGTTGAAAAGCAAATCCATGGCTATCTACAAAAACCTTACCAAAGCAAAAGGTACCAATATCCGTTGTTTTCATTTCATTGAACACAACATTTTTGACCGGAATGTATTTTGGTACCCCAAGATCTCCAAGTGACGGCGCTTCATAAGGGCTGAGCTTAAGCAGACTTGTTGCCATTGGTATATTATTGTGCCTTTTCTCATGAAGTCAATAGCCACCCTGTACAAATTGGGAAGTCAATATAGATATCCAAAGAGACTACATTACAAATTAATTTGTTAGAGACTAGCAACAATGATGTTAACTCTAAACATTCAATGTTGAAAAAGGTTGCATTTACAACATTTTTTTATGCTTGTCACATAAAATTGTTACTCTACTTTCCTTTTTCTTCTTCACCAGAATTTCATTGAGAAAATTCCTCAAAACTCTGGTGGAACTATCAGTAGCACTGAGTACAAAAGGACATTGTGAAATTAACCACCAGTTCTCTAGTTCCTGATCTTCCTTCTCTATCATCACATTGTAGTCGCATTAAAACCATAGAACTAGGATATGTCTGGCATTTTATAAATTATGAAGACATCTGGAAATTGTTCATGTCAGTGCGAAGCATAGCATGGCCTTTTATTAGTGATTGCTCTAAATTATAAGCCCTAATATTAGGGTAATTATTAAAGATTTAATTAAAAGTTAGGATGAGGGTTTCATTTAAAGGTGCACAGAGATATTTTATATATATCAAATGCCCTTTACAAAATTAAAAACTCTCACTTTAGTAATGACCTTTAAACATACTCCAATTTAAAAGAGTTAAAACTTAAAGGTACAATGAGAGATTTCACATAAAAGGTGTCCCTAAAAATTCTCTTTTTTGCTCTAATGTCAAGCTTTCTATCAAAATGTCCCCATGTGAAAGTATTAAGCTGAAAAATATTTCTTTGGTATAAAAAAATGTGAAATTTCTAATTAACTATAGGGGCAAAATTAATATTAAATTCAGCCTATGTTCTATATTGAAATTAAGCAAATGAAAATTGTCTTTTGTTTTCACTTTCAAAGCCATTTCTGCAGCCAAAGACAAGGTAAGAAATCTATTGGGGTCTTACATATGACACAATATATGGGTGCCCCCAAATCTCCTATTGTACCTTTAAAAATGAACCAAAATTGCAAAATATTTAATTTAGTATTTGCTCAGATACAAAATTCGGCCTCAATTTTATATTGAAACATGATTTAAATTAGGGGCATAGTGTGGGTTGGTATGTCAATGAAACAGTCCCCGTAGGAATTTGGTGCTAAAGTTGATTTTCTTGCTGTTTTTCATTCAATAGGGACCAGACAGTCAGAAAATGATGGGGTGCAAATTTTTGGACTGCTGCCCCCTTCCTCAAGGGGGGAAATGTTACTACAAGGAAAAATTTAAAATCGAGTCAAATTGTGTTTGAATGTACATTAATATGTTCGTCTTCTTAAAAGGATTAGAATAAGTATATATTTGCCTAGGTTCCGACCTTTAGTTAAAGCGCTATAGCCCCATAATGGTTCAAGGTCATCCTGGGGTAAAATTTACGCAAAGTTCAGATTTTGTTGAAACTGGTGATAAGTTGTTTGTATTGTCTCACAGAATCCAAAATGTATTATTTTACAGTGTGTGACATTTGGTGGGCTAATTACATAGCAAAATGTCACAAGGGTCTTCATGGTCTATGGGGGTCACCAGAACTTTCCCTGTATGTCGCAATGGTAATATCAAAGAATCAATTAAAATGAATTTTCTGTTTCAGTTTGACACAAGGAATCATTTGACACCACTTTCAACAACATCGGAGCATTTACCCCCAGGGTGACCTTGAACCATTACGGGGCTATACCGCTTTAACTAAAGGTTGGAACCTAGGCAAATATATATTTTTGTAACCCTTATGAGGAGATGAACATGTTAGTGTACATTAAAACATAATTTGACTCGATTTTAAATTTTTCCCTGTACTAACATTTGCCCTCTTGAAGGAGGGGGCATCAGTCCGAAAATTTGCACCCCATCATTTTCTGACAGTTTAGGTCCTATTGAAACCCAAACAGCAACAAAATCAATTTTAGCATGAAAATCCTACGGGAATACACCCCATCCCACACTAGCACCACAGATAGCATGCTGGGGTTTACAGAACAGTCAATTGTTCTCTGACAACCAGGGAATTACCCTATCAGAATAGACTGTAGCAAGGTCTTTGTCATGGCTCATCTGCAACTATGGAGAGAGCAGATAATAAATCTTTCACAGTCCTACTCAGATTTGAACCTCAGACCTTCTGCACCAAAGGCAAAGACCTTAACCACTGTGCCATGCTCCTTCTTTCTGTAGCCAAATAGCAAGTAAGAAATCTATTGAGTGTCAAAAGTATAACAAATTCACTCTATATAATCCAATATACAGATATCTGGAAATCTCTCAATGTGCCTTTACATTCATGTCCAAATTCCATACTAAATCAACTGAATGGATCAGGTTTACTGGGTTGAACTTGGTTTTTAAACAAACTTTTGAGCACAGTTTAACAGTGAATTTTGAAATCCATCTCATGCACATGAAGGCACAAGTGATTGGTTGCAGTGTAATATCACATGCTATACAGTAATCCAACTCTATGCCTTCCAATGTACCTTTGTGCTTTCTGTGGAATCTTTTTTGTATACACATTCCATTGTATCTGATTTCCGTCTGTCCTGCTTTCCTCTGGTAGACCTGGTCTATTCAGCACACTGCCATATTCTGCAATTGGTAAGGGGCAGCCTTCACCATCCAGCACAAACTCAAACACTGTATAAAATGAAAGCATTATTTAGTTAAAGAGACATGAGGAGATTTCCAGAAAGAAGAGCCCCCAATTTTCTCGAACTCCGTTTTTTTACATATTTGGAATGCTTACCAATGTATGAGATCACGCCTGAAGTGAATAAGCCGAATATGCCGTCTTTATGCAATAAGATGATGATTTAGAACTTTCTGTCGTGCACGACAGAAAGTCAAAGCATGGTTTCCTATGGGTAACGATTCGATACAAGGCAATTTTTCAAAACCAGGTTTGTGGTTTTCTTTTGCACCTGTTTTCCAATAAACCTTCCCACGCTCTCAGTAGGTGGTCTACAACCGATCCAGTGAAATTTGAGAGAAATTTGTATCCTTAAAAAATCTCCTCCTGTCACTTTAATACATAGCCAGAGGGTGTTTTGAACAAATCCCATAATTCATTGGGCAATGTGCCTACATGTACTGTAAACCAAAACACAGTATTTAGGTGGGGACATAAAAGTATGCCAGATGTTCAGAACCCACAAGACCTTCCATGATCATGCTAAAATTGCCTATTTGTACTAATGTTTTGTGGGCTAAAATGAGAGAATAAAGGTCATAATTTTGGGAACCGGTATTCTCTTTTCAACAAATTGAAACCAAGGTGATGTCATTATTCCACGCAAAAATAATGGCATCGCCAGTTTCAATTCGTCATAAAAAGAGTACTGTTCCCAAAAATCATACCCTTACTCTCATTCTTAAACAGATTTATAATTAAAGGCAATCTTTAACCTAATTTCATGATCCTCATGGCTTAAATATAACAAGAAAGGTGTGCCACCACCCAGTGAAAAAAATGGAACAACCCGTTGAACGCAAAGAACATGCAACGGGACGCAACGTTGGCAGGTGCACAAGAATGTAGCAAAACAAAGTATGACGCGAGCGCTTCAACCTCCAAATAACGTCAATACGCATTGTGTACTAACCTGGGTTCAATTATCGAATTGAACCCAGGCATCAGGCAATGAAATTGCTTACATTTTCATAGCTGTTTAAGAATTTGTAATTTGTTCCCGCTCCAGTTAGTTGACCAGCTTTATTTTATTTTCTTCGCCTTTTCTTTGCACCATTCCCTGTTGACATCATTTGTTTGCCTGGGCAATATCCCTGTCTCTTTAAAAACACATTTGACACACAAAGTACTTACAGATTCTGATGTAGTAGGGTGCCAGCCCTACGGTCCTGAACTACTGGTCTCCCCCTAACACCTCCACTAAAGTATCCTTGTAACCGGGAAATGGACTGACATGGATGGATCAGCTGTACCCCCCACCCCCCAAAAAATGAGAAAAAGAAAGAAAAGTGTAGTAGGTTTCAAAACCTTTTGATAGATGACTTGATTACAGATCTGTATTAATTGACAAAATACAGTACTTGACAAAAATGCTGTGCTTAATTTCTGTCAACTTATTCACAAAACCATTGTTCTTTGCCAGTAAATTTTCTCCACGAACAGAAGTTGAAGGGGTAACTGTGTATCAGTGGCGTGTAAATTTCTTTTTGACATTGGGGATGCGGTTGATTGAAAATTTATGCATGAAATGGGGGTTTTGTGAAAAGTCATTACTAGCACATGTGCGCGTGAAGCGCACTAAAAAATTGCATTTAGAAGCTAAAATAATTCACATATAATTGTAATTAGAACAAAATGCGACGCGAAAGGACAGAAATAAGAAAGGTGGGGGGGAAATTTACATTTTAAAACTATTATGGTAAATATGAGGTTATTTTTACTTTTTTTATTTTTTTCAAGTTTTGGGGGGGGGTGTTCATATTGACCATCCCCCCTCATCAAAAATTTGGGGGGGATATATCCCCAATCACCCCCGGGATTTACGCCTATGCTGTGTATTCTGCTCATGTAACCACCCAAATTACACCAACAACCCAGCAGATGGCCAGGCCATGTACTCCAACTTGAAGAGGCTACTGCAGGGGTGTTCGCAGAAGGTAACTATGATGAATATCCAAGCAAAACATACTACAATAACACATATACTGCACCTGGTCATTGAACATTTAAAGGGGCTTGTTACGATTTGTCTATCAGGTTTTCTACCGATCGGGAGCCTGGTAATTGTAGACGTGGCCAACAATTACGTGGGAAACTAACTTACGGTTTTGATGTAGACGCGCTAATGCATAGTGCAATGCCTTATTACTACTGTGCAATATTGATGGGTAACCATTAAAATGGGCGTTTGGGAAAGAAATGAGTTGGAACTGGGAATTTCAGGAGACAATGAGAAAAATACGGCCTCATATGATATCAAAATTGATATACTTCGGTTAAATCGGGGGTACAAAAGACGATCGGAACACGCACCTTAAGGCTTAGTTTGACAGGTGATTCTGTTAAAGGTGCAACGAGAGATTTCAAGTCGTCCATATTTTATGTGATATTTAGTGATTTCATAAGATTAGACACTCAATAGATTCTCAAACTTTATTTGGCTACGAAATAACTTAAATATGATAACAAAAGGCGATTTATATGATGATATTTCAATCTAGAAAACATAGGCTGAATTTTGTATTTGCTCCTGTAGGAAATTAGAAATTCAACAAATTTTTGTAAACCAAAGAAAAAAATATGTTGAAATATCGGCGCAATACTTTTCAGATGGGATATTTTTGACAGAAAAATTTTACACCAGTGCAAAAATCAGACTTTTCAACATTTTTAGGGACACCCGTTTATTTGAAATCTCTCGTTGCCCCTTAATGTTTGGGTTGTTCGGGAAGACAGTGTCTGTCAAAGTATCCTATGACCTCTAGTGCAAGGTGTATTGATGACAAAATGTGGATGTTGTATTTACTCAGTAGTATCAATTTTATATTAGATGAAGGCTGTGGTTTTTATCATGGTGTCCTGAAATTTCAGCGTTCAAATACATTTCCTCCCAAGATAGACACAAACAGCGGTATTATGGTTACCATCAATGTAAGGCAATTAAGAGGGCCTTCATATGCATTTTTGCTTCTTACCATCAAAACTGCAAGTTTGTCTCTCATGACACTTGGTGGGGATGCATGTGAGTGGACAGGCTCTCATATCAGTAGAGAACCAATAGACATAAATTGGAACAAAACACCTTTAATCATCTTTCAAGAAAGAATTCAACAACTGCAATTGAAACAATTTAATTCTTCAGACATGCTAAAATCAATCAACAGAAATTAACTTAGTAGGTCCACTTGCAAGCTTGCTGTGCCAGGAATTCTATTAGGAACAACATGGTATTTGAAGTTCAGGACATTCTAGAACTCCAGTTCTGTTGAGGTTCATGAGGTTTGACACATGCTGGTTCTGTTCGCTGAAGTATTTTATGAAGAGTCAATGTTAGCATGGATGTACTATATGTTTAAGAAGGATGGCAAGACAAACCATGGCTGGTATTCTGAAAGGGGGTCCACCGTGTTTAAACCACGGTTAGTCCTACATAAAGTGGACCTTTTTTTCCTTCCAACATAAACTCTAAAATGTGCTTAACACGGTGAAAAAAATTCTTCATTAATGGGCCGTTCGTTTTTTCTTCGGGCCCATCCATGAGGAATTTCTCACCTGTTATCACACAGTTTAACTTCCACAGTAATTTGAAAGGAAAAGGTCCACTCATGTAAGACTAACCCTGGTTAAACTCAGTCTAAAAGTTGGACTTCCCCTTTCCGAATACCAGCCCAGATGTCTAATCCTTGCAAGGTATATATAAATTAGACAAATCTATTGTTGAAATCAATATATTTTAACTTGTGAAATGTACATGTATGAGCCTTTTGATGTGTCATGCAACTGAGTACTGCATCTTCACCTTAGACCCTTGGAGACCTGCAACTAGAAGGAATGTAAATAAAGATTCTTTTTATTAACCTCTTTGCAAATTAATAATTTTTAACATCTTTTTGTCTCATGTAGATTTTTTTTTTTTTTTTCCAATTAAGTTTCTACGTAAGCGCGGGCCCGTAACCAGAGAATTTTTTGGTGGGGCAATTATTTTTTTCAAAAGGGACTTTTCCCAAAAATTGCACGGGGGGGGGGCAAATTTGGCAAAAGTGGACCTTTTTTTACTAATCTTTTTTTAATCTTTTTTTTCGATAAAAAGTGTTAAACCCCCATTTTTTCATCTTTTTGGTATTTTTTTTTTTGGGGGGGGATTTTTTAAATGGGGGGGTGGATCACCCCCACTGCCCCTCCCCTGTTTACGGGCCGGTCCTATGGAAACCATGCATAATTGAATATTGCCATTTTATTTAGGGGGAGTTGAATGCAAGCGCATTGTTCGCATTCTAAATTACAGAATAAAGGTATGATTTGGGGAACCAGTACTCTCTTTCTGATGAATATGAAATCCAGGCGATGCCATTATTTTTAAATTGGAAGACCTGGAAGAAGGGGGGGGGGGCAAATTTGGCAAAAGTGGACTTTTTTTACTAATCTTTTTGTTAATCTTTTTTTCGATAAAAAAGCGGTTAAAACTCCCATTTTTTCATCTTTTTGGTATTTTTTAACATTTTTGGGGGGATTTTTTAAATGGGGTTGGGTGGATTCACCCCACTGCCCCTCCCCTGATTACGAGCCTGGTCCTATGGAAACCAATGCATAATTGAATATTTGCCATTTTATTTTAGGGGGAGTTGAATTCAAGTCATTGTTCGCATTCAATTCAGAATAAAGGTGATTTTGGGAAACCATTACTCTCTTTACGATGACTTGAAATCACGTCGATGCCATTATATTAATTGGAAGAACTGGATTCCAGCCTTGTTCTTTAAATTCATCATAAAGAGAGTTTCCGAATTTCTCCAAAGTCATGGTTTATTCTATTCTTAACAGAGTTATATAAGTGAAGGTCATCTTTATTTCCGCACCCTGCAATATTTAATGATTTTAAACAATAATATTATTCTAATCTGTTTCATCTTGGATTAGATTACTAACAAAAAATGCCAAAACAATTACACTTTCACAGAAAACAGCACCCTCAACATAGCAAAAACTTTTAAGGCCTGTATCTCAATTTGTCAAAAAAAATGAAACAATAACAATTTTCAAACAAGGCGTAAACAAGAAAATGAAAATAGTTAGCAATGAAATTTGGTTACAGGATATTAAGAAGTCTAAGCTCTAGAAAAACCAGTCTTCCAATTTCTCGGTAAAAAGTTGCTGCTTATTGGCTGGCTCTGGTTTGCCATGGCAACAAATTAAAAAATCTGACACAACAGTTTCCCCCAGATGGTTCGAAAACAGTATTGTTTTTTCTTAACTCCGTTATGTGGAAATCTCCTTTCCAATGTCGGATAAGTACACATTTGCATGCATCTTTGGTGCACAAGATGAGCCCCAAAAACATTATACACAAATTTCTATTCAGGCGATCCCTGGTGACGTCATGCCACTATTTGTAACCGGCGATCCCCTCTCTCTTCTCTTTCCCGAAAATCCCCATAGCTCACCTATCGGGCGCGACAAACCAGTGGTGCTGGGGTGAAAGGATATCGGACAATGAGAAAAAGAGAGATTTCCAAATAACGAGTTAAGAAAACAATACTGTTTTCGAACAAACTCCCTAATATTGAAATCTCATTAGGGTTTCCAATGTCGATAATTACACATTGCATCGACATTGAAAAACCCCTTTTTCCAGACTAGCCTGGACCATAGGCCGGAGGTGGAGTTGTCGCCCGAAAAAGAGATTAACACGATTGAATAGAAAACCCAAGTGTAGACGGAACCCGAAGACTACCCTCAAAGGGCGGCCGCAGAGCACCACCTTGGATAAAGAGTGCGAAAAAGATACTAACGGCCTAGAACAAGTAGGCCCCACTTTCGCTCCCCGTCTCTCCACCTTATAAGTTAATTCCGGTTCAAGTCCCGGGAATAGACTTACCTTGAACTAATCATGATCACGCTGTTCGAAGACGGCGCGGAGGAGAGAGGAAACCGCCGGCCTCAGGGGACTCATATCCTTCGTGTATGTTGTTATGAAGGAATTGGATGAGCGCCAGCCAACAGATTTATGATTTTGCTAGGCGGAGGCCACGGTGAAGAAAAGGCAGCCGAACTTGCTACAGCTCTGTGGACCATCATCTTAAATGAGCTGTAGCACGGTCGCCGACGATTACCGCATTGGCGCGATTGATAAACCTCGCAGACCCAACATGTCTTACGAAGGGTCTTAGTACGGATGAGGTAAAACGAGAGTGCTCCCACAGGACACCATAGCCAGTCCTCCCCACGGCAGAACCAACCGGTATGTCCGGCAAAAACAGAGGGGTGCCCTGAAGCAGGTCGTTCATACTGGAGAAGACACGGGCAGAAATGGAGAGTGGCACTGAAACGTCCAAAAACTATAATTTTCCCCACCGACAATGCGTGCCAATTCGGAGGCGTGACGGCCTGGCGCCATCGACCAGCAGGAAAATAGTTTTGGATGTGAACAGCGGCCAGAATGGCGGAGCCTATCGGCTCGTACGGCACGCTTGTCAAAACTCCGAAGGGCGGTTGGCAAGTTCCACACAGGCATAACTAGCCT
>JAMKCH010021934.1:0-22678 GCA_023653785.1 Ophioderma brevispina | reverse complement strand
CAAATTTCACATCTCATATGCAACATCAAACGGTAGATGATGAGGCACGCGCACGCCAGACTTGTGCAGGTGATGAGTGTGATGCATGATTGACTAGTACTTAGTATTATTGATTGGGTTGCGAGCCTTTTGTTCTGCATGTCAACAAATATGTAAGAACACGAGAAGGTAATTTAATAGCAGTGCAATTTGTGGTTAATTTTTTTTTAGTGTGAAATTTCAAATTCACACACATTGCAGTTGCAATGGCACCCGCAATGGCAGTGACCGTGTGTGTGTGTGTGGATAAGACCCTGTCACTAAAATAATAGCTTGCTTAGCCGTATACATCTCAGGATACATGTCTGCTGGGCAATTGGCACTGACATTTTATTGTCAATGAATTAAAACTTGGGCAATAACCCGAATTTTATTCTTGAACAGTAACTTTTTGAGTACCATTTCCATTTTGTGAGCTTTTGTGTATTGAACAGCAGACTACGCCTGGCCAGGCCTGGCTGCACGATATCAAAACATTCTTCGAGGCCGGGGTTGCACGCATACGTACACGATCAAGATGGATGTGTTGGTGTTGCCCGGTCGTTTCAGCCCCGTTACTAATCGAAATACGTCCCACCCCCCCTGATCAACAACCACATTGCCATACCCAAACCGGATTACCTCAAACAGAAACCCAAAGATACACGTAGCAGCCATCCTCAACGCTTCATCAGACTAGGCTCTTCATCTGATGCCTACAAGCATAGCTTCTTTCCGCGGACACTCGCTGACTGGGATGCGCTCCCCAAAAATATCATCGAACTGCCCTCAGTAGAGCAGTTCAAGGGAGCCATCGAAGCCATGTAAGACCAAGGCAGAGGGATTTTTACTCGCACATGAACTTTGTATTATACACGCATGAAAAGCCATTGAGAGCACTTCAAACAGTGACCACCGTAGATGCACCGCAAACAAACCCTCATCCAGTTGCTGAACAGGCGTTGATGAGAACTTGCATAGATGTAGATGTGAGTTGATTATCAATGCATGTCCGATGTTTCTACGAAGTTGATGTCAATGAAATTCCCATTGAGTATGGTTTTCGCCTAGTCCTGCTGAGCATGACTCCTCCATATGTACATAATCATTATGCCATTAACTTAATGAACGGAGGAGTCATGCCAAAATTGCATGTAACTGATAAGACCAAATTTTTTGTCTAGCATTCTTCAATAATTTTCACTCTTCATGCAAATAAATATTACCTGATTCTACCTTGAAAGTATTCCTTAGAGTGTTAGCAACAACAGGATAGTCGTAAATATCTTCATCAACTCTTTTAGGAAGTGAAATTTCATGAAATTTAAAGACATGTAAGTTTTTAACCGGTTACTAAGTCCCGTGTTTTGTGTTGCCAGATGCTTAACGAAAGCTTGTATGCCAAAAGTTACATTCACAAGGTGAATACTGCTGCGCAGAAATACCGGGCTATGCCGAAACGCCCGGTCTTTCGGCAGATGACCTTGCCGTTTTTTTTTTTTTTTTTTTTTAGAGCAGTTCAAGGGAGCCATCGAAGCCATGTAAGACCAAGGCAGAGGGATTTTTACTCGCACATGAACTTTGTATTATACACGCACGAAAAGCCATTGAGAGCACTTCAAACAGTGACCACCGTAGATGCACCGCAAACAAACCCTCATTCAGTTGCTGAACAGGCGTTGATGAGAACTTGCATAGATGTAGATGTGAGTTGATTATCAATGCATGTCCGATGTTTCTACGCGAGTCCACATGGACTCGCGCTGTATCAATTTTGCACGACTCTGCGTGAGTCGACTCGCAGACTCGTGCAAAATTCTACCCCTGCTACCATAGAAAGTTGATGTCAATGAAATTCCCATTGAGTATGGTTTTCGCCTAGTCCTGCTGAGCATGACTCCTCCATATGTACATAATCATTATGCCATTAACTTAATGAACAGAGGAGTCATGCCAAAATTGCATGTAACTGATAAGACCAAATTTTTTGTCTAGCATTCTTCAATAATTTTCACTCTTCATGCAAATAAATATTACCTGATTCTACCTTGAAAGTATTCCTTAGAGTGTTAGCAACAACAGGATAGTCGTAAATATCTTCATCAACTCTTTAAGGAAGTGAAATTTCATGAAATTTAAAGACATGTAAGTTTTTAACCGGTTACTAAGTCCCGTGTTTTGTGTTGCCAGATGCTTAACGAAAGCTTGTATGCCAAAAGTTACATGACGTAATTTCACAAGGTGAATACTGCTGCGCCGAAATACCGGGCTATGCCGAAACGCCCGGTCTTTCGGCAGATGACCTTGCCGTACGGCAGGGATATCTGCCGAAACGCCCGGTCTTTCGTCAATAATTCATGCCGAAAATGCGGGCTACGTCATTACCCTGCCGAACGGCAGGGTTACTTGCCGAAACAATGGGTTATCCCAGTAGTTCGGCACAGAGAGATCCTTATTACAGCGTGCGGTTGTTGGATGTAACTAAGTTCTTATGTCAATTGGCTGTATGGACACAGGATGACGCGAAATAAGTGTTCAGTGGACTCAGCTCGTACGACAGGCTAAGATTAGCTTTAAACTAAGAATTTTAGGGCCCGTTCATTATTTACAAGGGAGGGGGAAAGCAGAAATTGAAAGATGTGTTTGGAAAATTGTATAACCACCATAAATTGTAAAGTTACATAGGCCCTATTGCATAGAACTCCTACACCCATCCTAGTTCTGCTAAGCATAACTCCACATTATGTCTTTAACATGTTGCCATTAACAGATGTGAAGTTATGCAAAAACACATGGAATACCTTTCCCCTGTTACCTACCACAACTTTGTCGATCTCAAAAATCCCTCTAAATGTACGATATATCCCCATTTTCACTATCAAACACAACTTGAGATCCTATATAATGCAATGACATATGTGAAAAAAACTTAAAAGAATTAGAAATTAAAAATTTTGAAGAAAATTGCGACTACAATCACTTCTGCATGACAAAGGTTTCTCCGGAAAATGATGGATTTCTACTGTTTTTAGACAAATTTTTGAGGATTAACTATTTCAAAAGGTAATTTATTATCTAAAGAACACATATTTTGTTCGTCTGCAGTCTGCAAAGGTTGGCTCTTTGAAATGGCCTGCTCATGCTGGTAACAGGGGAAAGGTATTCCATTGGGTTTTGCATAACTTCACATCCGTTAATGACAACATGTTAAAGACATAATGTGAAGTTATGCTTAGCAGAACTAACACCCATCCCACACACACAATTCGGTACATCATATGATTTACTGCTGATATGTGCTTGGTTTACTGAATAATAAATTTAACATGACCCCCCCCCCCTGCCATCAGAAAAAAATAAAATCACATAACCCCCTATTTGTCAAGTAGAAAATCACATAGGTCTTATCCCAATGTTTGTAGGCCTAGGCCTACTCAGCGGACCCAAATAACCAAACCCTAACCTAATTCCTAACCCTAATCTTAACCCTAGGTCCTATAGGCCCTATAACCCCAACCCTAAACCTAACCCGTGTTGCAACCGGCGTATTGAATTCGAAAAGGAAATCTAAAATTTCTACTGGAGATGAGATGAAATTAACTTTATCAAAAGCAATTTATAACAGGATAGGCTTATGTTTAGTAGAAGGAACAGTACAAACTCTGAATGCATCCTAATTTATCAATTACTTGTGCCAATGTAGTGTAAAAACAAAAGTAATTACTAACATAATTGATACACACTAACTGCCGGTATTTGGGCATGGGGATGATTAAATGCTGTGTATGTTGCTTTGCTTGCATTCTTGAACATGATTTATCATAAGTGAAAGGTATTTTAAGATTGGGATGAGTTCCTTTTTGGCACTATAAATTCATGTGACAACCAGTGCAAATATTGTATTGGAAGAATTGCATTGTGGGAAGAACACTGTACCTCCTCTTCCTTCCCCCAATGAACTGACCATTTGTAGAATGCCTAGTGCCTACGAAGGATTCAAATTTGTCCCCTCAGAAAATTCGACACACCTTCTGCTCCTTCCCCCTACCCCACCCCCACCCCATTTGTAAAGGTCTAGTTATGCTACTGTTATTTATACTGTCAGATGAGGCACTATAATTTTGTTATTTTATTTGCAATGATAGCTGCAATTCACAAATACATTGTGCGATATGGCGATGCCCATTTTATTTTGCTAAACGACTGGTTAAAAGATAGCAAGGTCAAATTAATGAACGACGAACGACATACACGTTAGTTTTTGGTCCTACACAGATCGAATCTGTGTTAGGGGATATACCCACTAACACAGAGGAAAGTTATTGAAAACCACTTGTACACATCTCTCATTAGCAGTGTGGACATCAGAGTCATTGGGTTTACAGCTCAGTCTTCCTAAAACAAATAAAATGAGTCCACTTACCAAGAATACCTAGACATGTTATACCACTTAAGTCCAAATGCAGCCTTAGAAACATTTTTTCAATGCTCAATTATCATGAAAATCCAAGAGAAATGGAAATTGTGCCTTACAGTTTCAGAAGTTCTGTGTTATTGTTGACATGAGAACAAGAAGATGTCAAGCGCTTTTTTCTCACCCCCATCAATATGGGATGATAAAACTTTTGAATGGGAGAGTTCATCATGTTGTTTACTATAAAAGTGCACAGCCGTGTGCAATAGTACTGGCGTGCAAGAGTACAAATAGGAGTACAACTTATTGCCATAAGCCATGGCATGACATGGTGGGCTGTGTTGTAAACGTTTAACCACCATTAAAAAACACAATCTAGTTAGTGTCTTTGTGAGTCTGTGGACAGGCAGACTCACATTCGATGGGAGTACGTTCGGTCACTCCAACAAGATCCAATTAGCGCGTTTATTTTCGACTCCAATATGGCCGTTGGATAGATCAAGCTAACTGCAAGTCGTCGATCCGCATGCGTCAAAATTGGATGTCACAACTGAGTGGAAAACTTCTCGAGAGAAATTCTGAAGGCCCTTAATGGGTACAGGTTTGGACGAGTACTAGAGCAGACAACTGGAGTGTTATTTGGACGATAGTTGTTTTGGTAATTGTACAGCAGTATGAAAAGCCAGGCATCACTTCGCAAATTTCGACTGTTCTGGTATATGTCCATTTCCCGTTTACCGGGGTACCAAAACCAGAGGTCAGTAGTGATAACGCGTAGTGTTGAAAAGATAATGTTGCCTTTGTTTTGGTTTACCAGTACTAGCAGTATACTTGCATGCAGTATTCCAGGTTATAAATGAAGGAGAACATTATGCAAGGTAATTTTAGCAGTGCCCGTATAGAGTCATTTTGTGTTTTTATCTTCATGGAAATTTCATTTTCTCGTATACTGAGTTGTTGGCAATGGCAGTGCGTGTAACTCTTATCACAGACCAATTCCATTGAGTGAGTTTTAGCAGCGATTCGTCCATGCCTTATATGCATCTGGCCTGCGCTTTTATCATTGTGTCTTTCAATAGGCCCGCTTGCATTAAGCATATTGCAAAACTGCAGTTCATTCTGGGGACAACCCTCCCCCCCCGTGTGGTACAAATACAATGGCCGACGGCCCCCGCGATCTATCAAGTCTGACTGGGCGACGTTCACTTTTAAATCCGTCCAATTTTCAATGACTAAGTGATTCTGCGACCGACATCAACACCTCACAAGAAAGCTAAGAAGAATGTGGTCACGGTAAGCTAGGTTGTGAGAAGCACAGCGCATAAATAATGTTGTTATGGGATCCGAATCAAAAACGACTCGCTAGAGACCTTTTGCACCTAACGAGTAAGAAAGATAAGAGCATCTTGCTTCGAAACAGGGCGGCCGATAGTAAAAAAATGAATAATGATAAATCCAAGTGCAAAATGATAAAGGACCAAACAAAAGTCGCCACTACTGCGAAGCAAGCAAGAATGAATCGTGCTTAGAGTGAGGTGTGACTGTTGTGAACAGGTTGAGGTGATTGCTGTGTGGATGAGACTAGTTACAGCTACCTTACTAGTAGTACAGTTAGTACTAATGCAAGTCAGGTCTGCGTTCAAAAAACAGTGACTGATTCCATCCGAATGCAAAAACATTAGCTGCTTTCACCATATAGACTATGAAATGTAAGAATTTATAATGTGACTGAGTCTTCAATTCATGCTGGTGATGACAAGGGTACAAGATGCTTATCACACAGCTACGATGCACATGTGCTGATCGCATTTGCGTAATGTAAGCGGCTTCGCAAAAATGTGATAATGTCACGGAATAAGTGATTGAAAGGTGGGTGGAATCAGGAAGATACACGCACACAGGCGCAACTTTGTGATTTTAAAAAGGAAAAGAATAAATGAGAGAAAAAAGTAGGTCGGGTTCGTCGTTGTCTGTCTGGTCTTGGGCATGAGGGAGGGGAGGGATGATGGGGAGGGAGGGAGGGAAGGGAGGGAGGGGGGAGCGGGAGAGAGGAGGCAGGGAGGGAGGGGCGGGCTCCCCCGCGGGCGGGGAAGCGGAAGGAGGGAGTGAGGAGGGAGGGAGGGAGGGAGAGGAGGGAGGGGGGAGGGAGGGAGATGGGAGGAAGGACAGGTAAGGAGCAGGAGAGGAAGCGAAGGCAGGAAGGAAGGAAGGAAGGAGAGGGAAGGGAAGGAAGGAAGACAGGATGGTAGGGAGGGAGGGAGGGAGGGAGGGAGGGATGGAGGGAGGGAGGGAGTGAGGAGGGAGGGGACGGGGAGGGAGTGGAGGGAGGGAGGGCGGGAGGGCAGGGAGGGGAGGGAGGGAGGGAGGGAGGGAGTGGAGGGAGGAGGGAGGGAGGGAGAAGGAAGGAAGGAAGGAAGGAGAAGGAGGAATGAGGGACGGAATGAGGTGAGGGAAGGCGGGGGAAGAGGGAGGGAAGAGGAAAGGAAGGAGGGAGGGAGGAGGGAGGGAGGGAGGGGAGGAGGGAGGTAGGAGGAGGGGGAGGGAGGGAGGGAGGGAGGAGGGAGGGGGGAGGGAGGGAGGGAGGGCAGGGAGGGGAGGGAGGGAGGGAGGGAAGGAAGGAGGGAGGGAGGGATTTTTTTTTTTTTTTTTTTTTTTAATAACTTATTTAATTCTTATTCTTCTTTCTATTTATTTTCTTTCTTTATTTATTTATTCTTTCGTCTTTCCATTCTTCTTCTTTCTCTCTTTTTCTTTGTTCTCTCTCCTCTTTCTTCTGTCTTTCCTTTCTCTCTCTCTTCTTTATTATTTCTTTCGCTACAATTTTTCTTGTTGTTTGTTGTGAATGTTTGGTATGAAACTTTGTTGACAGTCATGTGTGTTAAATGTATAGTCATCAATATGCCTATTCTTGTGACTGGTAGGTTTAGTCTGATTTGGATCATGGGGTTTGTCACCGTTCAATGCCAACATGTTCATTCTCATTTTGAGTCATTGTTATAATATAAGGTCAAATCAGTGCAAATTGTATCGACATGAAACTTGTTGGCTAATATAGTCATAGCAACATTTGATCCAAAAGTTTTTTTTAAAGATCCTTTCAATGTATATGATATCAGGCGTAAGGTGACATCAGTTATGAGATGGACATTGCACAGCGAAGCCAGAGGAAAAGCAGTTTAAATTTTATTTGATTTTGTTTAAAATCTTAGAATAAAAACCTTTTTTCCAAATTGACAACCGGAAATTGAGATTTACACAGGGATTTACAAATTTACAAGTTAGGCCCCTTAGTTTCTCGTAGCAGTGGCCCTTTTCAAAGTGAGGGGGAGGGCCGGTTTTATTTTTTTACTAAATGACACTTAAAATCTGGCTGGTTTGATAAGACCACAAACTTTCAGCAGCATAAGAAAAAATGGTTGAGGGGGGGGGGGGGGGGGGGGGGGCCCTTTTTGTTTTAATTACAAGGATAGACCCCCTAGAGGTCTTTAAAAATACATGAAATGACTGCGTTGATTAGGCCTATACTCATCCACAAAATTTCAGGATAAGGAAAACATAAGAAAAATTGCAAAATAAAGAAATTGCCTTATCCCCAAAAGTGGAGGATTCGCCGGGGCTTATCAGGGTTATGAGAAGCTGATATAATTTGCGGCATATGTGAGCATACACGCACTAATGATGGCGCACTTTCGCAAGGGCAAAATTGATTAAAGAGCTTTTATATAAAGAACTAAGGTGTTTTGGGGGCTTTCTCTATTGTTGAAATAGTGGTCAGATAGTGGTCATGGCTTTGCAGGGCTTTAAATTCAAAGGTCTGGCAACACTAAAAACTTATTTCAACATGGCGACTCCCACGACGATTTTGCTTAGAAATGTAAGTTTGCAATTTTTTAAGTCGAGTCCTTACAATGTCGTACGCAATTTATTTGATGGCAATTTATTTGGAGGGATGAAGATTTCAATGATAATCATACCACCAAGAGTCGTAAAAGTTCTAAACGTTTGGATTACGAAAAGTGTGCAGGGGGTTGTTAAGAACACCGCATGTGTTTCAAGTTGTGTAAAAGGAATTTGGGCCACAACCTATGACTTCGGCCAGGCCTCAACGGAATAAACTGTAGTGTATGGGATGAATTTAGTATTCTGCACCACATCCTTCAACATTCATTGGGTGGTGGCACAATAAAAAATATTTCCCCAAAACTGCATTATTATAATATATAGCATAGATTTACTGTGATAGTACAGGTGCCATCAATCTTGAAACATTATTTCAATCCGAGGTGCCATATACAAAAAATAATACAAAAATACAAATAACTAGACATTAGGGGTTTTCATTCATAGTATTTTGGGTATCAACGCTTGTTTATGCCGAAGGGCTTGCCCCGGTCATTGTATACCATACTTTTTACTAACTATTACTTTACAAAATTAATCATTACCTGTATATCAAATTCAGTCTGAATTGCATGATTTTAGGACCACTTTCAGCATTCGTACACGGCAGCTATGCATAAAAAGTTGTTTATACTGGGTCATGTGACGTGTATGGCCAATCGCGTATGCTGTACATACGAGGAATAATGAATACATATAAAACAAGATTCTGACGGCCAAACATGAACATCAATTATAAGCAAAATCGGCATTACATTGTGGGTAACAACATCACGCCGATCACAGGTGTCCTAAAATCTTGTAAAAAATGATGGGTTTGCGTGTTTCCCAATGCAATGGATGACCGGCTGCCGATACCACAAAAAATGCTTGCTATTGATACCACCTGGAGCCACTCACGGAGGATGCTCACTGGAGAGGTGTAACATGTGAATACAAATGAACACATTGTAACCATGTGACATCAGCAGTACCAAGATTTGACTTCTTAAAGGGGCATTTGTAATCCACAGCCTCGTCCCTCCAACTTACCTAAAAAAAGTTGAGATTTTGATATCATCTGGATCGTTTGCCTTAGTAATCCATGTGTGCCTAATCTTACGTGCAAATTCGGCCGTATCTGTAAGAAATTCACAATGAGAGATTTTGAGGCATCCATATAATGTGTCATATGTAGTGATTTCATATAGATTAGACACTCAAAAGATTTCTTTCCTTTTGTTTTGCTACAGAAATGTCTCATAAGTGTAAACAAAAGGTGATTTTTAAGTTATATATTTCACAAAGGCTGAATTTGTTTTTGCTCCAACACAAAAATAGATATTTCACAATTTTTGTACCAAAGCAATATTTCTCATGTGAATCCTTTCAGATAAGGATTATTATTGATGGAAAGCTTTGCATCAGTGCAAAAATCGGGGCTTTCATTTGGGGGGGGGGGCATCTGATATATGAAATCTCTTGTACCTTTGACTCTAACCCATCTGACCGGCAATTATGAACTGGACAACTAGTCAAAAATTTCACTACCGACACATGCCCAGGCACAGTGTGAAAGTTAATGCACAGTAATGTAAACATGTGAATGATACTACTAACATCAGACTCGGGCACGTTTAAGCTATTGACAGTCGGCTCAATTTTTTTTTCAACATCCAATTACATTCTATGAAATAAGCTAAAATTGTATATTTTACAGAATCACAAAGTTTTAATTTTCATGAACATGCACGCATGTATGCAGGATACATGCATAGAGAGAAAGTTACATGCACCTGTGCATGCGTGCACCTGGGTAATTCAAAGCCTGGAAGGCTGCCACCTGGACTATGGAAGGCTGCTACCTGGGTAACAACCACTCAGAAGTTCTGTGAAAACTCTCCTGACAAAGGCTGCTGCTTGGGATAACACCCTCTTGCAGAACTTTGTTATTACCATATTTATAATATGTGACTCTTGTTATTTCAGTTACCTCTTTCAAGTAGAACTTTACTCTGGAGGATATCAGTACCACAAAGCACAGTTAATAGTAGCAGAAGATGTGTTCCTCAACTTGTAAACAATACCTTGGATGTGAGGTTATGTCAAGTAAGTCTTCAAGCAGATGGGCACAAAAGCTTTGCTCTTTCTTGCTTACCTAAAACATCTTAGATTAGGCTCTCTCAAGAAAATAAACTCTGAAAGAAAAAAACACACACCCCCTGAAGAAAACATGATGCATATGTGCATACTCTGGGCAAAGAACAATAGCCGCTGTCTACTAACTGCCAGACAGTGACATCACATGTCACATCATCTATATTATAATGAGCTAAATTCGTTTTAATCATTTGTAGTTATATTTGGGACAAGTAGAGTAAATTGAGCTATTGTCTATTCCTTGGTTGGTAGTTTTGCCTATATCATCATCTCCAGAGACAAAGTTCATGGCTTGGATACCATTCATGCAACTTACAAAACCTTACACTCTTAGATATTGTAAGGTGTGGGGAGCAAAGCAAAATATTGAATATTGAATTTTCAAACATTTTAATTCACTGGATTTAAGTTTAATTCCAGTCATATTCTTTACTATGTTTACAAATGTTGTTTTGAATGATTGTAATGTTGGACATTTGGTTGATCTGTTTATCTGTGAGTATTCCTTTTGTAGAGTTTGTCTTGTCATTGAATAAAAGATATTTTGTCTTTTATTAACAGAAACGGTGTTATTCCCAACAACCACAAAGGAAAGGTTTCCTTAGACAAATCTATGACAATATAAAGCAAGATTATGAAAAGAACAAGGAGTTAAAAGTGAGTTACCCAATTATAGTACTGTTGATATATTGATATATGCTTATGTATTTCAGAGAACTGACAAAAGTTCACAATTTTATGAGGCCTAGATCTAGAATAGTTCTGCTGAGCATAACCTTTTTGTCTTTCATTTATCTTTTAACATTTGGACATTATCGTATATCAGCTAACGTAAAGGTTATGCCACTGTACAGGAACCTGGTATCCACAATAAGCAAATGCCATCTTAAAACCAAACCACCACATGTTTCTTCACAGATTGTGACCTTGAAATTGCCAATAACCCCAAATGTATGATCCACGCGTGTTCTCTACATATCAACATACCTTAAAATTCTTTCAGGTCAAAATGTGATAATCCAAAGGTGAAAATGAAGTAGTTTTATTTTGGATGTTCACTTTTCGATATCCAGTATGTTTACTTACTAAGTTCACGCATGCGCAGAAAATTGTACAAGTCGGTACTTGCCAGGGGTTTTGTCCGGCATCGTAACCCAATTTGGAGGGGTGTTTGAATTAGCAGTCACACCAACATTTTAAACGCCTTGCGGGAAACATACCCTGGCCTCTGCTTTTCAATTGATCATGTTGCATGTTGCCACCACACGCCGTCGGCGTCATCTCGTGTCACCTTTTTTCACACCAAACCAGTGCTTAGTGGAGAATCGTAAAGTTGTTGATGACCCCCCAAACGAACGCATCGACCTTTGACCGTCAAACTCTGAAACTGGCAGCCACTCACTCATGACAGGTTTATATGGAGGAAATAAATCGCGTTGGAAAATTCATCACTTAGTACATTTTCTTCGGCCTTTGGAATGGAAAACAAACGGTGGATTCTTGTTCTGTAGTATTGGAGATGATATACAGAGTCCAGTTTGAGGTAAGTTTGGGAATTCTTGACGATGTCAGATTGACTTTTAAATTTGGAATTGGGCCTATTGAGGATACCAGGTTCTGTACAGCGGCATAACCTTTAAGTTAGCTGATATACGATAAAAGGTCCAAAAATGTTAAAGCTAATGAAAACACAACGGATTTATTATGCTCAGCAGAACTAAGATCTAGAAATGACAGTTGTCAATTTACCATAAGCAAATGACAGTGTGTAACTTCTACTTTTTTATTCGTAGGAAATATAAAGTAAATTGCTGAGAAAGAAAGAAAGGAAATTAAAAACAGTCGATTGATGATAACAGAACAGCAAGAGAAAAATATGTAAAGTTACTCTTACAGATGTGGGGATACGGTTATGGAAGGTGGACATCTAAAAAGTGGTGTTCTGTATAGCAATAGACAGTTCCTTTGATGTTTTAGAAGAGGGGGAGGGAGAGAGAAGAGAGAGAGGGTGTGTGTGTGTGTTGTTTGTATGTGTGCATGGTGCGTGGTGTGTGTGTGAGAGAGAGAGTGTAAGAGGAGAACTGTTTTCACATTCTAACTTGAAGATGCAATTTTACAGGTGCATGTGGGTCAGTGCATTTATAGTTCAAGGTATTCAAAACTAACACATACTAACACCCAGGTTCTCACAGTACCGCGATGGATTAAAGCTCATTAATCGAGTGTTTTAATCGCGGCCACAGTATTTGCAATGACGGGTGCAACGAAAAACGTGGAACCGGTCTGAAAATGTTTCTCGTTTCATCTCGCCATGGTTCCCCCAACAACTATTTTGTTGTCGGCCAATGACTATCCATTGCACGCATTGCATCTGGCCTTCTTACCGGAAAAGACGCGATGTTCCGCGTTGCACTGTCCGTCTTTTACATAAATGACGCTATGTTCCTCGTGGCATCTTGGCCGTCTTCCCTGAAAATGACGCTATGCTTCTCGTTGCACCTGGGACGTCATTCCCGGAAATGATGCGATGCTTTTCTACACTGCATTTCGGACGGTTTGCCCGCAGAGAGCGCAATGCTTTTCATTACACAGGCGTGACACTGTGTCCAAATGCCCATATACAATTTCGATAGATTGTGATAGAGCCACCATTTTCGATAAGCATAATTTTAAATTAATGCATAAACTCTTCATGACGTAACCGGAGACATGACTCGCGTAATAGCGCCACGCACTACTATGACGTAGCGTCGTGCGGCCACTCACGACTGGCTACAAAGCTACAGATTTCATGCAGACCAGTGTGCAGTACGCATCCATTTTGTATTTATTTATTATCCCTGTTTCATTGCATTCGCACCGATGTTCCTCGTTGCATCTGGACGTCTTCCGGAAAATGGCGCATGTTGCCTCCGTTTGCATCTGGGCCGTCTTCCTGGAAAATGACCGATAGTTTCCTCGTTATCTGTGCCGTCTTCCGGGAAATGACGCGATGTTGCTTCATTGCATCTGGCCTTTATGACTTTACGCTACTTATTCTGTGCCGGGAAAACAAACGGCCGAGATGCAATTAACGCAAATTTGTTTCTCGTTGCATCTGGGCCCGTTCAAAATAAAAATATATTGCACCTCGTTGCATTTGGGCCGTCGGTCGGCAAAACGACCCGGGCCGGGTTAGGGTTAAAGGGGGAGGCCTCGATTTTATGTATAAAATTTCCCTCTTGCTTAAACAACATTGACCTCAATACCCCATCTGTGAAGTTCACGCTGATATTTCAATCCGCTTTTGATTAAAGCACTAAGAATGTGAATTTTGTCCCCCCATTTAATACCTGAAATTAATTATTGGTCAAATACAATGGGACACTTTTTGCTCACAACATCCCAAACCAATCCGCAAATTTCACACGATAAATGATAAAAATAGTGCGGGGTCCGAGGGATGAGGCTATTTGCAATCGGACCATACCCTTTACATAGCTACATGCCGTAAATATTAATCAGCTAATGTACCATGTATAAGTGATGGCAGTATATTTTTGTTAAGTGTATAAGCTTGAACAACTGGTAAAAGCAGGCACATCTATGGGAGTCAGACACACTGAATAGAACAGTGGAAGACCTCAAGGACAAGTCTCAAGGTAATTATGTAAGGATTATCCTAGACTTACCTGACTTTTGCTGCTTTGTTGTATTTGTATGCTTTCTGTTTATACTCCATGCCATTAAAATTGAAAGCTGATACTACGTGGTTCAACATATTCTGGGTGAGCATAATCACTGTATTTTGAATTAAATTTTGGACAAATTTGTGAGTCAAGACATTGTCTGAAAATTCATGAAATTTGAACGGGTGCCAGCTTTACTGCAAGTCCACTGATTCTTTTAAAAGAATAAATAAAAATTTTCAATTGTACGTATGTGAATGCATTGTTAGTGCATCATGCCCCTTCTGAGTTTAATGCCTGTGAGTATTTTACTGTACTTGAGTATAAGATCCACTGTTTTTGACATGAAATATGGTAAGAATTAAGGTGGGACTGTACTCGTCAGTGTAATATTTTATTCATTAGACTCGAAAACGGTATTTGTTATGTGAAGAGGCATACTTCTGTTAAGAGACCCCCTGAATGTCTTGAGTAATAATTTGTATCTCATGTGACCGTGTTGCAAGAGTTTGTGGACATGTGAAGTGATATCATGTTAGGAGTGATACAGTGTTGATTTTATTCTACATGCAACAACCAAATTATATATTCCATTAAAATTGCAAAGACTGACAGGGACCCATGCAGAGTGTAAAGTTAACATTATTTTGTTATTGCTTTATTTTAGGGTGCAGAAGAATTGCAAAAACAAGAATGGGTGAAGAAGACGGGTGATATAACAAGGGATATCTCCAAGACAGCAAAAGTGGCTGCCGAAAAGGTATCCAAATCAGGGGAAGAGATTACCAAGAGTCAAGCCTTCAAGACTGTATCCCAGGTAAGAATTGGTAGCAGGCAGAACATCCTCTCCAATAAGAGAAGATTTCAGTAGCTTCCCACAATGCATTGCTTCCAATGGAGGTTTTTGTACAGGTACTGATGTGAATCGTTAGTGATGAAACATGGCTAAATTGACAGTACTGATCACAAACTTGCATTTTAAGAGTGTTTCATCTCTAACGATTCACATGACAACCTGTACAAAAACTTCCAATGGAAGCAATGCATTGTGGGAAGTGACTGATATCTTCTCTTCTCTCCAATTGTTACCAAGTAAGACTAGTGAAATATTTCATTTGACAATTACCATTTAATATTTTCAGTCGTCACAATTGTGCCCAACAGTTTAGTAGTCGGATATTTCTTTTGGTCAGTGAGGGCTACTTCAAAACATGCACTTGCAAAGCAAAATTATTCCCAATCCCAAGTACCATAATGTTTGTCCATGTTGGTTTGTTTTTCTGGTGGATAGAAGTAGACCTGAGGGTGTTTTGAATCAATCCCACAATGCATTGCAATGTGTCTATACCATACTGTACTAAACACATGTCAGTACTTAGGGATAAAAGCATTCAAGAAGTTTTGTGAGCTAAAATTAATGCAAAAGTTGGGGCCCATTCAGTGCACTCTTTGGACAATCTATCAGAACTTAGGGCAAATTGTGGAGTGCATTGCAAGGCAAAATATTGTATGGTAATGACAATAGGACTCCAGGATCTTTTAACCAACTGCCTTATGTTTCCCACCACCTCACTGACACAGAGTTTAGAATGCAAATAATCTTGTATTTATGCAAAGATTATGAAATTTGAAGATACTTGTATAATAAGTCATGACTGATCATGTAATCTGTTTAACTTTCAGGGTGTGAAAGCAGTCAAACAAGAAATAGACGAAAGTACTACAGGTGGAGCACGTGTATACAAAGCTCCGGGTAAGCTTGAGAAAAGATATTAAGAGCACAGGGTGTTTTGATAATGCCTAATAAGTGAACAAGTAAATCTTCAATGTTAATCTGTTCTTGATCCATCTTAAAGGGCTGTAGCCTCCTCCCCAGAACCCCAGATTTTACCAGAAGTGGTCAAATTTTGGCATCGGAAGAAAGCAGCTATTTTTCTCATTTAGCCTGTTAAAATTCAGGGCTAAAGGACGTTTGGTTTGGAAGTTATGAGCAAAAATGTACTCCATTCTGGTCGACCAATATTAATTTTACCCAGTACTCTACGGGATTACAATATCATGTTTCTTGCTCTCCCATCAAAACTAATTGAAATATTGGTGCAAAACTATGGGATTTTGGGGTGAAGGCTATTCTATCAAGATGAAAAAAATGTTTATTTAAATCAGGCCATCCCCCTTTATGGTCTGAAGTAACCCAACTGGTTTCAAACATTTTTTTCACACCTTTCACATATTCAAACTTTATACATGCAAAATTAAGGCTCGGACTCAACAGTAAATGTAGTTTTGAAAATTTCCAGGAAATCATTCTATACATTAATTACCTGACTTTGCACTTTATGTTGGCTAGAGCTGATTACCCCATTTAAACACTAAAATTTTGCAGTTCTCGAGACATTAAACCCTGTCTTAACTTGATCCAGATCAAATCAAAATATGATAATGTAGTACCAAAGGATTAAACATGGTATTAGCCTTGTTTGTGGATGTGCTAAGTAATGATATTTGCCGGGTGAAATTGTAGACAAGAAGCTTACGCATAATTTGGATGAGGGAAAGACTTCCATATGTACCCCCTCGTATATATTTACATGATACAAAATTTATTTTAATTTTGGCCTTGTTTGATCAAAAACAGAATAAACAGCTAAAATAATAACATTTTATGTTGCATGTAAATATATGAGAGGGCGGTACATATGGAAGTCTTGCCTTGGAGGAGTTGCTAATTGCATTCATATTGTATCTTGACAGAAAAACTCAGGAAAAGGACAGATGTACTGAGTTCCCAGATGGAAGAAAGACCAATAGAAGCTAATGAGTAAGTCATTGCAGTAAATTGTTACGCAAGTGAGGCTTTTGCTTCAAGTCCTGCTTTGACAAAAGTGCTACAAGATGGTATTTTTCTTTACCATGACACTAGTGAAAATGGGAATTTTATAATAAAAATATGCCTGAAAATATTTAATAATAATTAGAATATTTTAAAAGCGCGACATATCCACGTAAACATGCTCAAGGTGCTATGCGGCAGCCATGAAAGGTACTCAGCACATCAGAGAAACCATAATACCAAACAGATCTATGCCAAGAAGCTTGATTATAGGAGCAGGAGGAAACCAGAGTACCCAGAGAAAACCCACGGGAACGAGTATGAATCGAGAAACCAAATTCACATACCGCCGAGAATGAGCCCCTACCGGGTTCGGACCCGAGACCTCATTGGTGAAAGGCAAGGGAAGATACGCTGCGCCATTTTCATCAAATTTTAAGGTTTTTATTATCTTTCAATTGAAATTATTCTTTTCAGAGATGCAACAGGGATGGTGCTACACAAGGATTAAGTTTTATCAGCAAATGGAAAAGTTTTAGGGACAATACATCTGTTTGAACAGTACTTCCGATATCTCTGATCTTCAAATAAACCACAATGCACGGTTTGGCAAGTTCAAAAATAGTATGGTTTTCTTTTCTTCTTGTTTTCCATAAACTCAAAACATCTCTGTAGTTCTACAAACAATCAAGTGAAAATTTTGTTCCTCAGGAAAATCTCCTAGTGCCCCTTAATTCTTTGTACTTAAACAACAGGTTTAGCGCAGACACACAAGCTATTGCACTGTGTTGACTTTAACATTCTTTATCATCATTTTTGTACTGCTATAGTAATAGTAGAAAGAGAGACAAATTCAAGACGGCCATCTGTTTTCTCACTGGTTACACAGTCGAGGAACTCGACTGTTGTTTTTCTTATGTACGGTTCTTTTTACAAGACGGCCTTCAGGCCGTCTTGTTCTGGTTTTGATGGGTTTCTTCTTCTGTTCTTCTTCTTCTTCTTTCTGGCACACGTCAATTATTGCGTCTAGCTCAGACGTGGTTTGAGGTATTCTACTAGACCTGCACCAAATGACCACTGAATTCCCATTTAGGCATATGAATTTGACCCCTGTTGGGGTCATCAAGGGTCACAGGGGTCAAAAGTGTGATTTTTTTAAAACTGTATCTCCTCCTACAGTTTACATTGCCGGTAATGTGACTCATGCTATTTTTGAGGAAGCAAATTGGGCCCATTCACAAAAGTTATGGGCGAGAGGTCCATTTGTGGTCATTAAGGAGCATCCGGTCTTATGTGACAACTCTTCAAAAAATCTTCAAAAAATAGCTATCTGGTATGCAACGTTGCATGGTCACGTGATTCATACATACGAAGCAGCTTCAGACCCTTCACAACATGTTGTGCTCGGCAGGGGGTCAACGGTCATTAAGGGGGAACTTCCGGTCAAAAACCAAAAATATTCCAAAATATCAAAAATTTTTATCTCAAAACCCAAAGAATAGTACAGGACTTAACTTGAGATATGATTTCATGGTACCTTGGCGAGGCAAGGTCTTTTTTATTTTGGAGGTCAAGGTCATTTAAGGTCATTTCCGGTTTTAGGTAAAAATTTAAGAATTTTTATCTCAAGAACTAAGCATAGTAGAATTTTTTATTGCTGGAACAATGCATTTTGTTGGGTATACGAGATTTTTTTTATACTGGGATCAAAGGGCATTAAGGGGGTCAAAAGGGCAATTTGGCAAAAAAATGTTAAAAATAGAACCAAATTGATTAGGATCAGCCTATAGAGGACAGCTAAAAAGCCCGTTATTATTACAGGATGTAACATTAATGGTAGCAGAGGTCTATGATAGTTCGCCCCCAACTCAAGTTCAAGGTCAAGGTCAAAATTACAAACATCTCCGATTAAACTAAAATTTGACAGGAATGATCATAGGGATATCGTTAATTACAAAAAAATTACAGTTGACCCCATTCGGACCCAGGGGTCACGTTATAGAGTGTGTCAAGGGTCAATTCCCTGACATGCTGGGATTGAGTTGAAAAAACTCAATAATAGTGATCCTTGTAAAGTGTAAAACGTAAAAATTATTACATTTAATGACATGTGGACCATATTGGTGATGTTACAGGGGTCAAAGGTAAGTCACCTCAAGGGGTCGTTAAGGGAATCACCATCCAATCCCAATACGGCCGTCTTGTAAAATTAGATCTGTCCCCAGGTCTAGTTTCTTCTTTTCTTTCTTTCTTTCTGTCAAACGTGCTAAATATCTCAAGACATGGAAACTCCATAATAACCAAATGGTCACAAGGACAAGTACCTGCACACAAACTTTTGACCTGACCCGATTGGTGTCAAAGGTCACGATAGGGTCCCAGGGGTACACAACGTTAACCATGCAAAAAAAATCTAGACTTAGCTTAAATTCAAAAACTAATACTGTCCTTCTTGTTCGGAATTGATCAAACACTACAAAAAAGTCCAATCATTGACTCATCATGACCCATGTTTAGGGGTCAAAGGTCAAAATACTTCAAATTACGTTACACTTCATTTCACTACTCCTCCTACAGATTAAGCAACTTGAAAACATGTGAGTCATGCTTGAATTAGCTTGGCCCCTTTATAAAAAGATTATGGGTCACGAGGTCAATAGGGGTCATTCTGGGGTCACAGAGGTCAAACATATTTACTGTGTGTAAAATTTAAAATAGTCAAATAGAAAATCTTGTTTAGCCATTCATAGGACTTGATGAGCAGTCAATAATAAGTCAATATGACTTCACAATTGCCCATGTTAGGGGTCAAATGTAATATCTTCAAATTAAGTACACTTCAAATCCATACTCTCCTACAAATTGAAGCAAGCTGGTGTGTGAGTCAGCATATGAAGTAGCTTGAGGCCCACTTACAAGTTATGGGTAAAGAGGTCAAATGGGGGTCAGTCTGGGTCACAGAGGTCAAAAATATTACTGTGTGTAAAATTTAAAACAAGGTCAAATAGAAAATCTTTTTAGCCACCCTGTGTACTTGATTAGAGGTCAATAATAAAAGTCAATCATGACCCATCACTTGACCCATGGTTTAGGGTTCAAAGGTCAAAATACATCAAATACGTTTTATATGCAAAAATCACTACTCCTTGTTTTTACAGATACATATTATGATTACGTGGCTCATGTATGTGATGCAGCTTGACATCCCAATCAAAAGTTACTTAATGACATTTGATCAAAGGTCATTTGGGGAACAGGAGCAAGACCTGATTTTCACTAAAAATGCTTCTTCTACAAGTTCCGGTCTGAGACTCTCGACTGTTGTTCAGATCTGTAGGACAGATTTAGTTTCTTTCTTCTTCAGAACTTTGTCAACAGCTTATATCTCTGTCATGTCTGCACCGAGATTGTTGACCAAAATTGTTCATAGGCACCCTGCCCCGGGGGACATATACACATGTGACCGGAGGGGGGTCAGCGGTCATTTAGAGTCACAGGGTCAAAGTCAATTTCACAAAAATCCTTTCTCTTCCTACAGATTTCATTGCATGGTAATGTGGACTCGAGCATATGAAGCAGCTTGAGAACCCTTCACAACGTCTGGTGTTCAGGGGTCATTAAAGGGCACTTCGGTCTTAAATGAATTTTTAAAAAAAAATTATATGCTTTAGTGCAAGAGAGCACGGTCCACATGGATCATGCACATGAGCAGCTTGAGACCCTTAATAAAAGGTGTGCTCAGTATGGGGTCAAAGGTCATTAAGGGGGCACTTCCGGTGTTAATGTGAAAAATCTTAAAAAATTAATCTGTTTATGCAAGAGAGCACGGTCACGTGACTCATGCACATAAGCAGCTTGAGACCCAACAAAAGTGTGCCTCAGGTATGGGTCAAAGGTCATTTTAAGGGGGCAATTCCGGGGTTAATGTGAAAAATCTTCAAAAAAATGTATCTCTTTAAGCAAAGGAGCATGGTCATGTGACTCAGGCACATGAAGCAGCTGAGACCCTTAACAAAAGGTGTGTTCAGTATGGGGTCAAAGGTCATTAGGGGGCACTTCGGTCTTCAAAAATTTATATCTGCTTTATGCAAGGGAGCACGGTCATTTGCCTCATGCACATGAAGCAGCTTGAGACCCTTAACAAGTGTGCTCAGTATGGGGTCAAAGGTTATTAAGGGGAAACTTCCGGTGTAAATGTGAAAAATCTTCAAAAATTTATAATCTACTGCTTATAGCAAGGGAGCACGGTATGTTACTCATGCACATGAAGCAGCTTGAGACCCTTCAAAATGTGTGTCAGTATGGGGTCAAAAGGTATTAAGGTGCCTTCCGGTGTTAATGTGAAGAAATTCATATCTGCTATATGCAAAGTAGTATGTCATGTGACTCATGCATATGCAGTATAGACTGTGCCCAACAGGGGGCAAAGGAAAGGTCATTAATACCCGGCAGGGTGTGTGTCTTTCCAAGGACACAGTCACTGTCTAGTTCTTGCACAGTCGAGAGACTCGACTGTGCTTGTTTCTCTGTCTTAAGGTTTCTTTCTTTTCTGTCAACTTAGATATATATATATATATTATTATAACCCATATCGCACCTTTGGGAGACACTGATCTTTGTTATGTACTAATGAATACTTAAGGGAGACATTTACTGTCTCCCTAGAAAGAAACGTTTCCTTTAGAATTCCGGTTTATTCCGTCAAAGGATATGAATAATATTTAGGCAAATGAAGTGTAACACTATTACAAGGATATGAATATTAATTTATGCAAATGAAAGGGTAATCCACAGAATAACAAAGGATATGAATATAATTAAATTAAATAAGTCTTAAGAAGCTCATTATAACTCATGAATTTTCAAACTGTCCCCCTACTATACCATTTGTAGATTTATAATATATTATATATATATATATATAATATATATATATATATTATATAATCGCATCTGGCGGATGTTTATAACTACTGTTCATCGGAGTTTTGGTGGACGACGTGCTGATGCTGTTTGTGAAGATTTTTCTAGATTGGAATTCGGAAGATGTTGACATAAGTATTATGTTATTATCCCTTCACATGGTTTGCCCGCAGCCTCAGGCCGTTTTTCGCGTCGATCGTACTTGGTGTATTAAGTGGGCTAGTTTCCTTGGCCAGGTTATCTCCCCCTTTGTAGTCCACATTTGACCGCCAGGGCATGTTGGGGATTGTCCCTGTCCTCGTGTCGTCTGCTCCCTTCATTAATTATATTTTCTATTTCGCCCTTGTTATAGCCCCTCACTGTGCAACCATGGCATCTGTTTTTTTCTGTGTATTTCCAGCTCGTGCCTATGAATCTCTAATTCTTCTCAGATCCGGGGGGGGGGGTGCCCTGCGTCTGTCTTGTCTCGTCTGTCCTCTCTCCTTGGCCTATCCTATTCTAATAAACCGTTGGAAAATCCATGTTCTCGCACGGGTTAATTTACTTGTACCTCCAGTCCGCTATAGGAACAATTCGTCTTAACTTTTATGTTACAGAAGATTCATCTACCATCCACCCGTATATTTTTGAGTGTAAAGAGTTCCTTCAAAGAGACAGACAAGAACCCTCATGAACTGTGTTTGGAAGTGCGGTAATTGTTCAAGAGAAGGACCTCGATATATATACACTAGAATGGTCATATTGGTAATCCCAGATGTATTTGTACGAATTAAGTGTGTATTG